>JZKD02S2124165.1:271391-283783 GCA_000966675.3 Picea glauca
TCCAATAGTGAGTCCTGGAAGACTCAGTGTGGCAACATATGGAGGACCAAAGTTTCCAAATGAAGGGAAGGTATAAGGTTCCCCAGAAGAAGGGGTTCCTCCATTGGTACTCCCAAGATTCGATGCCATTAACACTGACTCGACCTAAGGTCCACTAAGTAAAAGAAACAACATATGCTAATAGAATCTAAGAATCACAACCAAGCAAACATGACCTTCTCTCGATGACCGTACTAGTTGGTGATGAAATCCAACATTGCATGATCAAGTCCAGAAGGGGCGGGGATAGGGTGGAACAGTTGCAATGGCGACCTGCTTAACGGACTTACGCCTTGGTGCAAGATTCCACGCAGTAATTGTGGATTTAACCTCCAAGGAGCCCGAGTGAGTTTGACCAATGTCTGCTCCAGGTACAGTGAGACTTCCCATCACCGTCACCTTGTGTAAGACCCTAAATATTATGGCCACTAAGGTTACCAATTCGTATTCATCCCCTGGGAGGGAACAGTCGACAGTTTGATCGGAATGTACAGGCAGGGTATCGAGCCCGAAATCAACTAAAAGGCTTCCACGCAGTAATTGTGGATTTACCTTAAAGTGACCCCCATAATACGATCTGACCACCACAATTAGTTAAACCACAGAGGGTTAGTTCCCGTAGCTCACCCGAATGTGACATCGTGCGTAACCCCTGTGTGAGAGGGGGATCCCAGGCAGACTTATACGATGATTGGATTTGACTCTCCCTAACTCAGGATGCTACTATTTTCTTTGAAAACTTTGGAGAGTTATGCTCACGGCCTAATCCAAAGTACTACACCTATTCTACTGTTGGTGGAGGATCCTAGCAAAGAAAAAGTTCTAGATAATTTTTAATTAGCGTTGATTTTTATGGCTGTTCTTTACGCAAAAGAGGTGTATGGAAGTGAAACAAATGGAATTATGACTCAGACCCAAAGAATGCATCGAATATGATAAGCATCATTTCCTTTCGGTGAATATCTATCTAAGGGAGAGAGAGAGTTCTTTTCACTACTCAAGCACAAATAAGGAATGCCCTCAAACGATTTTTTTTCTCAATCAAATCCTGATGTGATGCAAAAAATTCTAAATGCCTTCTAATATGCACAAACAATCATAACAATGTCTTTCATTGTTTGCGTATGAGTGATGATCAATACAACACAATGCTCGTCTTGCTAATTATCTTTCTTGCATGAATGAAAATGGAACTAGCACAAGCAAAAGTCACACAAACAATACACCCTTTCGTTGCAATCAAAATGAAAAAGCGAAAGAAAAGAAACAATCAAAGAGAAAAACAAACTTCACACCCAAAATCAAAAGTTGAATAACAATGACCTTGACTGAAACTGAGATAAAGAGGTCTGCAGGCCTTTGATGACCTTCACCAGGGTTTTTACTCAACTGATGAGGAGAGAAAAACAATGCATGGGTTTCAAACTTCACTCAACAGGAAAAAAAATCAATGAAAATAGTGAAGAGGGCTACAAGATCCAACTAACAATATGTTTATTCTTCATAAAGACAGATGTCAAGGCTAGAAGAGAAGAAGCATTGACTCACAAGGTTACCCAGCAGAAGAGACACAGAGGCAAAACCTAGAACAAGGCAATTCTGGAAGGTTTTTTGGGCCAAAGAGGGTTGGCGCTCTGTTTCCAAAGGAAAGGAGAATTATAGTGCTCTTTGAAAATCTATGGGGGAGCGTTGGCGCTCTGTTAACACTAGGACAGGGGCGCCAAGGTCTAAAATTCCCAGAAATGTCAAAAAATCAAAAAATTTGCAATGCAATTTCAACAATTATGCTGAGTGTGATAGGGTAAGGAGCCAATCAGCTCATGAAACTAATCAAAAGAGGAGTGAACCAGGTCTGAACCAATCAAGGGATAGAACAAGGTCAATGAGGAGAAAAATCAAAACAATAAGTTTCGATTTGAGGCTATCTCCCCAGTGGAGTCGTCGGTTTCTGTTGTAGGAAAATCTCCCTGCGGACAGGTAGATCGCCTCTAAGAGCTTGACCTTAACCCTAGATAGAAAAATGCTTAATGTGGACACTAATTTCCTTTCAAATCTATCTAAACTAATACATGAGAAGGAAGGATAACAAAAGTACCTCTTTATCGACGTTTGTCCCTGCACGCTTCGAGTTGCACTCCAATCCTTTGCTCCTCACTGAGTTCTGCAGACAAACAAGATACGACTACTTCCTACTCTATCGATACTAGCTTGAAAATAGATCTATCAATTAATTATAAGTTCATGTAACATCAGACACAAACTAGAAAGAAACAGGCCAAGCGTGTCATATTAATGAGAAAAATGACAACAATACTTACAATCGTAGATGCGAATGCGACAGCTTCGTCAAGTCCCCTTCGTCTAACCCTTGCTCGAAAGATCCACAACCTGGATGACAACAACTTCACTGATCACTTCTCCCTTGGCTGACTGTGTGTTTCCTATGAGATCATAGGTTTCATGCTCGCAATTCTTCCCCAATCAGCTCTGTTCCAGCACCACTTATGAGATCATAAGTTTGGTGTAATTCTCCATTTCCAATCCCCTTTCACCATTAGAAAGCTTTCTTATATAGCCTTGGAGAGGCTTTAACCACTTGAGATATCCTTGGGGAAGTTGAGGATTTTCCTCCTTCAGTTGAGGATCTGCCCTAAGATCATGGCTGGACTAGGGATTCGAATCCAACTGCCTTCCAAGAATGAAAAGATGCTTCCCCCATTCATCTCAACAACTTAACAACTTCCCAGAATAGGTAGCGCTCCCTCAAAAGGGCCATCAGAGCGTTGTAGCGCTCCCTAGTAAGCTTTAGGGGGGCACCAACGCTTTCAAAATCTATAGCGCTCCCTCAAAAGGGCCAGGGGAACGTTATAACGCTCCCTTCTAGTGTAAGGGGGAGCGTCGACGCTCCAAGATAGTGTAAGGGGGAGTGCTCCACTCCAAAAACTCAGTTTTTGAGGTGCTTTCAGGTGGCAAAAGGTTTGTGAGCCTGCTGACTCATTTCTCCTCTTCCAAATCAAATGTTTGAGGTGTTTCAAGTGTCCTCCTCATGTCGTTATGGTCACGACATAGGCATCATGGCAGCACAACACTTGTGAGCAATATGCGACACTTGCAACCTTGTGATCAAAATGCGACACTTGCGACCTTTGTAATGATGACACTTCCGACACTATCAAAGTGAGTAATTTTGAAGTGTAACACACTCCTCTACGCTTTATGTTCTTCTCCCGTTATGCACCGTGTGTCATCTCATTTTTAATCCACCATTCCTCTGCCCTATCTTTCAGCTGTTGTCCACTCCTCCTTCTACACTCCTAAATCTTCACCACAACAACACCCCTCTCTTCTTTTTTTGCATACTTATATTCTCTATGCAACTTGTGCATGCTCTCCCTCCATGCTTCTGCATGCTTTTTCTATGTCGAGCACTCTACATGATCATAATTTCCACTCTTCAGCTTCTCTGGTAGTTGGATCCATGTGTCCATCATAACTGGGTGTTAAGCCAATATTCCTTAGCCAGTCTGGTAGTTGAGACTCTTCGTCTTCTCTATCAAAGTCGACCTAATCCTCACTATTGCAGTTACAGGATTCAACACTCTTCCATCTGTCAATCACCTCTAAGAATAATCTCCATTCCACTGGAATATGCCTCGAGCCTCTTCATCTTCTCTGGTGATCACCCTGAAACAGGTTTGATTCCTCTGGCAAAAGCTATCAGTTGTTTCTAGAAGTTACAATCTGAAGTGAAACAATAGCCCTTCGATCATACTTGAATTCACCACCGTTGGATTGGATCCGTAGGATCTTGCGTTTAATTCACATTCAATCATTTTGGGTTTTTGGCATTCCTGTGGTAGAGTTTCTTGACACTCCATGTCATGGTCCCCGAAACTCTGAAATGGAGCTTGCCAGTTCGAGCTTTTCTCTACATCTCTTCGATCACCAGATCAACGGTCCACAATCCATGGTGATCGGACGACTATCCTCTGCCATGGGAATTCATCCTTCGGGACTTTCGGGGAGTGATGAAGTTAAAAATCCTGAAGAAAAAACTCCCGGAGTGAGGTCAGTCTTGTGTCACTCAATGACGTGTCATGACCTGAGTGGCTTCCATGTGTCACTCAGAATTGTGATTTCTAGTGGCCTGAAATGCCAAATCAACTTGACACTTGTCATTGTCTGATCATGCCATGTGTCAGTGTCTTCCACCTGTACTTTATGACGTGGTCTACCACATTCACCTCCTAGATCTGTCGGCCCAGATTACTTCACGATTTCGACATTCTTGATGTGAATATTCTTCACTTCCAAGTCCTGGTCTGTGAAACTCCGAAATGGAGTCGGATCAACTTTTTGGATTTTCACACTTCGCAAATTTGGGATTCCTATCGTGAGAGTCCTTGACATCTCCAACTCCCAGTATTTGAGCCTCTGGTATGGAGTCTTTGAAATTTCACGATTTTTCATTTCACGACTTTAGGTTTCGCGACTTCGGGACTCCTGTTAGTAAGAGTTCTTGACATCCCCAACTCCCTGTATCCAAAATCACGGTATCCGAAAATGTCTCCTGCTTTCGGGATTTCAGCGTTTCACATTTCACGATTCCAGGACTCCTGATGATGAAGAGTCTTGACTCTTCCAACTCCCGGCACCTGAAATTGTCCTCCTTCTTCCAGGATTTTGGCGTTTCGCATTTCATGATTTCGGGACTCCTGATGATGAAAAGTCTTGACTCTTCCAACTCCCAGTAACCGAAACTCCGAAATGGAGTTATTTCCCGATCTGTGAAACTCTTCATTTATGTTCTTATTTCTAGATTTTTGGATTCCGGATTTTGCAACTCCAGGACTCCTATGTTGAAGAGTCTCAACTCTTGACTTCTCAATCTCCCGGTATCCGAAACTATGAAATGGAGTCGGATATATGTATTCCGGCGTTTTGCATTTCGTCATTTCAACATTCTTGTCATGAGTTGCTTCCTTGACTCCTCCAATGCCCGGTATCCAAAACTCTGATACCATCACACTCTTGCATTCTTTGTGCACCTCTGCACTATCTCTTATGATCTTACGTTGTCCCTGTTTTTCCATAGCTGCATATTCTGATCTTGCCATCAATGACAAACACACCTATCTGTAAACATGCCAACAACAACAACTACTATTTAAGCTTGTCCTAGATTAACAACCTCTTATCATGCAAGATAAAGGGTAATCCCAGAAAATCAGATTGCTTTACAAAAATATGATAACAAAGAAACACTCCTCTAGGAGTTTGTTCATCAAAATTAATTACATAAATGAAATTGTTTTATCAAAAAAAATGAGAAATGACTAAGCCAAGAAATGCATGATCTAGGATTAATTATCCTTGTGAATAACACCATAACTATTATTTCCCTGAAAATAACAAAATGAAATTGAATTTTAGAAAAAAATACAAACTAATAATTTCAAAAGATAAGCTACAGGATTCTGTAGCTAGTCTAAAATAGTAAAAAATAAAATAAAAAAACTATCTATTTTATTTTTCCAACTGAATCAAATAAAAAAAGAATATTTTTTTTTTTACCATTTCATAGATTAGACAAAGAAGCATTTGAATTTATGAAGGTGTTAAAATTTGTTGAGTTTTTAACAAACACATTACCAGCCTGCTCAATCCTCTTGTTTGCCAAATTCAAATCCGAAATACTTTGTTCCTTATGTTTGAGGTTTTTATTCACAATTTATTTGTTAATGAAAATTTGATTTAGCTCATTAATAGGAGGGTTTTATCCTTTAATACATCTAATACTTCCTCCAATGATTTTCTGGGCACAAAAATACATTGTGACCTTTCTCCCAATGGGTTTCGAACAACAACAGAGTGTCGATATGTGACCGCATGGTATTTTTGTGGACCAACACATAGGTCTTTGATAGCAGGGTTAGCTATACAGGGGTTGGGTTTTATATTGGAATGCAGAGGTGAGTCTACTATGTTCTCGGGCAAGGTGAAATCGTTTCTACATAGGAAATCTTCCCAAGTATCCCCAATCTAAGCTAGATGCGACAACAATAGAGTTCGAATAAGACCATGGTGCAAAAGATTTGACAGTGGGTTAAACTTCTGTTTCTGATAAAGATTAATCATTTTATGAAGAATCATAAATATATAAGAAGGCATATAAGCTTAAACCCTAGCCAAACCCATAAGAGGCTTGAATCTCTGAGCAAAAAAAAAAAAAAAAACGCTTACCTCAGCTGCAAAAGAAGTTCTGAAATTTTTCCCTCCAAAGAACGAGATGTATCTATGAAACTGTGTGGTTTCTGAAAAAAAATCCTTTGTGGAAGGTAAATGACCCCATTTTCGAAATGAGTTTTAAATAGTGTGGGAAAACTCGTAACCGTTTGCTTAGAAACCTTCCCGCAAAAACGTGTCTCAGGTAAGAAGTTACAGGTTTTTAAAACAAAAAAAATCAGAGTTATTTGGTTGGATTTGCATCACAAGTGCCATTTCCACTATGAAAAAGGATACAATAGACATCACAGGGTGTGGGTTTCATTTCCAGAAGATGATGAGAAAAGAAAAGTTTGTGCGAAACGTAATGGCACAAAAATTATAGAGTTTGGGGACTATCATAACTTGGACAGATGAGTTAGAGAAAATGAAAACGAGAGAACTCATATAATTCCTTACCATCTCTCGCAATGAGTTCCAAAACCTACAGAGTACAAAACCCTATGCACATAATGAATAGCTTCATTAATGTTTTGAGCCAACAAGATAAGGTGAAAACACAAGTATAGCATGTCTATACTCATTTGCATAAATGTTGATATGACAATTAAAATTATGAGAAGAATATAAACAGTTAACCAAGGTTCTTCATGCATCAAAACATTTTGAAAATGAACTATCGAACCATTTAATTCATAACAACCATAATAAACCAACAAAAAATTCGATAATGGATTAATTAACCATTTCATCAGATTTGAATTTTAATCACATATGGGTGGCTTTTAAAATGATATTTCTGAGGTAAACAATTATTAAACCAAACCAAGTTTTATGTTTAAATTCATGCTTACAGTCATGAATTAAAAATAAAAAAAATGAAAATGCAAACAATTAAAACTCAATAAGGTAAGATTTAATCCAATCATCGCTTCAAAACTCAAAAATATAAACATTTACAAATGAAAGGTGGTGGAAGCTACATAAGGATATAATTTCTTTGTGGTGACTTCAATAAAAATTGAAAAAATTGGTGGTTGCCAACAATGGCGACATAATGGGCGAAGTAGTTATCTCTGCATCGCCGGAAAATTTATGTCAGGGGCTCAGATGAAATAATTTTTCATAAACAATTAACAACAGATCAAGCATTCCAATCATAACTCAGAAAATAACGAAATTTAGCATTGGATGTATTTCTGTCCGAAAATGTAATCTGGTATCTTATTTAAATCACAAGTGTAGTGATGTTTATACATATGACTTCAATACCATTGACATGGCCATTCTTTCCAGCAGGCATCCATAGCCTCGACAGGGATGTCATTTAACCCACTCTAGCACCTCTATCCTATCCCAGAGTCGTTCATTCATGATAAAAAAATATTCATACTTGATCAAATCACAAGACATACCTGAAGATCTTCTTAAACCCAGCATTGCTTCGCTACCAGCAGGCCTGTTTAGTACCCCGATGAAGTTGCCTTGGTATCGTGCATGCATTTACCCACTACCAACAAACATGTTCAGCATCCTGATAGATTTACATACACTTCCCACACATTACAGTGATTTCAACTCTCTAGAATTTGTTTATAATTTACAGAACTTAATAATATTCAAGAGATCGGGGTGATACCGAAATATTATAGTTTGGAATGGAAAGTTTGATCATTTACAAATTATTTTCCTGTTTTGATGACTTCCATCATGATTTGGACAGCTAGATTTCTGTTAAGAAATATTCTCTAGGATGGGAAATCACACTGAGTTTTTCTCATTAAAAAAAGGGTGGCGTTAGAAGTTTTTTAAGGATAATCGCATCTTCCTGTGATTTTAATGATAAACCAGGAACATTGTTTGAGCATAAACTTCCCTCTGCTGATATGAGTTTTAGCACTTACTGATCGGGTGCTTAAAAAGTTATGAACTGCCACTAAATAATAAGAATTATGATTCCCTTCAACAAATGAAATGGTGATTCAAACATAATTATTTAGAAAACAAATCAAAATCAAGAAAAATGAAAAGAACCAAAACCAAAAACAAAAAAAAAGGAAATTAAAAATATTCACATGAGGGTGGATCTGAAATCATGAAATGAAATATCTCTTGAGAGAGACTAAAATAAAAAGATAAAAATCCTTATTAATATGAGTGTAGTCCTACTTGTGACACCTTGGGTTAGGGTAGAATTTACAGTTCAGATTTACTTATCTCTTTAGTTTTCATTTAAAATTTTCATGATGATACTGTGTTTTTTTAAAAGAAATGTTCAACACAAAGCTGAGAGAAAAGGGTCAAAGTGGACTTCCCTGACAACAGTCATATTATGGTTCTCTTGGTGCACCCACTTGTTTTCAAAGAGAGATAGTGGAAAATAAAACTAATATAAAACCTACTCCTAAACCTACTCTAACTACTAAAAAAGTCAAAAATACTAAGTGAAGTCATGCTTCCAATGTAGCCATCAAAGTAAGTCCAATCCTGCAATGGAAACAAAATCAAATAATACTAACAAGAATGGTAGTATATCGAAAAATGACAAAAATATATCATACTTACCTTTATCATCATCATTTAAAAACAAAGCAAGTGTGGCCTTACCATTCCCTTGAACATTCTTTTTGTATGAATCCTCCAACTATTTTGCAATTTTGTCATTATATGGGTCACAAAAATATGAAAAAATGAGCTTGTGAAGCTTGTGAGAGTTATGGGGACATAACATAAATATCGGCCTAGAACGAAGTGCCCCATGCTCTCGACAATTTTCCTTCTGTTCCATATTTTCTCCATCTGAAGGATATAAAATGAGTGTGTCAAAATTACCTCCTTGATATCTAAATAAAGTGAAGATAATCTTACCATTCCCTCAAAACATTTCGAGATATGAATACTTCAACCAATTTGCAGCCCTATCATAATACATGCAATTAATAACATGGGATTGTTCGAAATAATTCACATACGACAAATATTCCTGATGAGAATAAAGTATTAGACTATCAAGGAAAGAATCCTGTAAAAAGGTTGGATCAAGATGGTGAGAACTTATCGTGATTCACGATCGAAAGAGAAGTGTCTCATTCTCTTGAAACTTTCCATTGAGCTTAAATATTTCAAGATTAACTATTTGAGGTTGACTAAATGGAACGACCAAAATTTTTGAATAATCATCATTGGTAATAATATTTGGTCGATTATACTTTTCAACCTCAAATAATCGATCATGGAAAAATTTAGATCCTTCTTTAAACAAAAATTGAGATGAATCAATGGAAGATGCAATTTGAGACTCTTTCAAAAGATTTCTTGATTTACCCACGGATAATTGATGAGAATAAAAATTAATATGTTCATGGGAATAATTATTTTCCTCTTTATATTCTATTCGGTAATCTCTATTAATTTGTACCTGATTATATAATGTTGAATTCTCTCCAAGGTAATATGGAACACACAATTGCACAACATTAGGATAAAAAATATCAGGGTACAAGGAATAATATGTAGAAGAATTGAGGAGATGAAATGCATCTCTTGAAATGATAGGTATATGCGTTTCGAAATCTTTTTTTGTTCCCTCTCCTTGTATAAACTGATCAACCTCTGTTGTATTCTCGTTTAAAGAGTATGAAACAATTTCTAAGAGACAATTTGGTTCATTGTGTAAGGGAAAATTTGAAAGCAAATCACTAGAGATAGAAGATTGATTAATAGTCTGACTAATGATTTTGTCTCCTACTGATTGATCATGGACCTGTTCAACAAAATTAGGGGAAGTTTTATCGTCAACTTTACATTTGACCTCTTTTACTTTAGAAATTGTTATAAAATCTATGGGAGTGTGACAACTGTCATCTTTTAAAATCAAGGTTTCTTCTTCGACGGGAGGAGAAATCAATGACAAAGAATGATTAGAGGTGACAATTGCATTTTTTAAAAGATGATGTTGCTCATGATTTTCCAAAATGAAAGAAGTTGAAAAAAATTGTGGTGCTTCAAAATCTTCAAGATCAACATCAAAATTTGAACCATCTTGAGATTGAGTGTTAGTGCTCAATTCAGATTGGTTAACAATTAATTTATCTTGCTTGTCTGAGAGACAAATGAGATATTCAAACCTTCATTAATAAGTGACATTTATTTCAAAGGGAATCTAGTACAAACATGTATGAACCTAATTGCAAAATCATTGAATGATTCACCATTTTATTTCCTTAAGAAACTTAATTCTTCACTTAATTCATCATAATCATAATTGTTAAAATCTGATAAAAACTCAATTACAAACTCAGACAAAGAATGAATTGAATTAGCTAGAAAAGATTCAAACCGATATTTAACCTGACCTCGGAAAGTGAGAATGAACAATTTGCATGTAACATTAGGATCAATGATATTATGTCTTAAACATTTATAAAAAAAAATTAGAAATATGGTCTACTGCAAATGTGTTCCCTTCACCATCAAAGGTGAGTTCTGAAAAGAGATCATTTGTCTTGTTGGGAATAACTGGTAATGAGACATTGAAAGCATGTTTCAACATGGTGATTTGGGCAGGAGCCATGAAAAATTAAGAATTTGAAGAAATTGACTCCAAATAGTTAGCTTGTCATCCAAGATGCCTTGTAGTGCATTATAAGATGGCACAAAAGAAGGATTTATAAATATGTAATTATGAAAGGCTGAGGGGTGAAACATTTAATAATTAAATCGACCTCGGCCCTCCTTCTAGCTCCATTTGTTGATGGGAATAAGTGACACACCGTCAACTAGAAGGATAGATCCAAACCGAGGTTGTCTAATTAACCCAAGCCGATTGGTGTGATCTATCCTGACGGGTTTAATGGCTCTGCTAGCCAACTAAGGTCCTAAAATAATGAAAGAAAATAAACTAATCTAAAGCTATAACTATGATACTATGTACACAAATCTAATTATTTGCAAATGCTAAATAGAAACATAAATATGAACATGTGATTATGAATAGGATATTCACAATTTCCAAGTTTTGGTGGATGTCTTGCGAAATCAATGTTTTTTTAATTGTTTACGAAGTAGATAAAGAAAGAACATATTTTTTCTTTGTTTTCTATTTAATAATTTAAAATCTAAGAACTCAAAAGATAATAATAAAACATAATCTGAAACAAGAACAAAATAATAGTCACATCCAATTTAAACTGTATTATTTCAATAATGAATAAAATAACATAAATTGAATGCGAATAAAACTAACCTGAGATTTAGTCTCATACTGTGTCTATATCCTTATATAGTTCAAACTTCCAGCTATTTTTCCTGTGAGAGAAATCTGTAACAAGCTTGTGCTAACATCTCCAGAATAAACTGAAGGTATTTTTGGGAGCAAGGATATAAAAACAAGGTGATAAACATGTAGATCTAGTGACCTTGTAATGATAAATGTTTACAGTAAAAGAAATTTTAATGTGAAACATCCATATAATACATCAACTTAACATCAAGCATAAATCAATGATATTAAAATGAAATAATGATCACAGATATAATATATGAAACAACAAGTTATAGACAAAATTTAACACGCTGAATAAAATTAAACATTACATGCTAATGAGGCTAAAGTTGTATAACATGTTAATATTCCATAATAAAAGAGGAAAAACATAAATGGAACAGTGTCACGCTGGTCTAAATCCAAAATGTGAACAACTTGTCCATATAGTCTTTGGGAATTACATGTCCACAATGCGTTCCAAAAAGGATGTTATTTACTACTAAACAACAACTAATATTTAAACTTGTCCTAGATTAACAACCTCTTATCATGCAAGAAAGAGGGTAATCCCATAAAATCATATTGCTTTACAAAAATAGGATAACAAAGAAACACTCCTGCAGGAGTTTGTTCATCAAAGTTAATTACATAAATGAAATTGTTTTATCAAACAAAATGAGAAATGACTAAGCCAAGAAGCGCATGATCTAGGATTAATTCTCCTTGTGAATAACACAAAAAAATAACACAAAATTGAATTTTAGAAAAAAATACAAGATAATAATTTCAAAAGATAAGCTACATGATTATGTAGCTAGCTAAAGGATTCTGTAACTAGTCTAAAATAATAATAATAATAATA
>JZKD02S2124165.1:283874-329461 GCA_000966675.3 Picea glauca
TATATATATATATATATATATATATATATATATATATTATTTTTCCAACTAAATCAAATAAAAAAAGAATAAAAAAAACGTTTACCATTTCATAGATTAGACAAAGAAGAATTTGAATTTATGAAGGTGTTAAAATTTGTTGAGTTTTTAACAAACACATTACTAGCCTGCTCAATCCTCTTGTTTGCCAAATTCAAATCTGAATTACTTAGTTCCTTATGCTTGTGGTTTTTATTCACAATTGATTTGTTAATGAAACTCTGATTCGGCTCATTGATAGGAGGGTTTTTATCCTTTAATACATCTAATACTTCCTCCAATGATTTTCTGGGCAAAAAATTACATCGTGACCTTTCTCCCAATGGGTTTCGAACAACAATAGAGGGTCGATTTGTGACCGCCTGGTCTTTTTGTGGACCAACACACAGGTGTTTGATAGAAGGGTTAGCTATACAGGGGATAGGGTTTATATTGGAATTCAGAGGTGAGTCTATTGTGTTCTTGGGCAAGGTGAAATCGTTTCTACACATGAAATATTCCCAAGTATCCCTAATCTAATCTATATGCGACAACAACATAATTCGAATAAGCCCATGGTGAAAAATATTTGATAGTGGGTTAAACTTATGTTTCTGATAAAGATTAATCATTTTATGCAGACCCATAAATAGATAGAAAGGAATATAAGCTTGAACCCTATCCAAACCCATAATAGTCTTGAATCTCTGAGAAAAAAAAAAAACGCTTACCTCAACCGTAAAAGAAGTTATGAAAATTTTCTCTCCAAAGAACGAGATGTATCTTTGAAACTGTGTGGTTTCTGAAAAAACATCCCACGTGGAAAGTAAATGACCCCATTTCCGAAATCGGTTTTAAACGGTGTGGGAAAATTCATAACCATTTGCTCAAACACCTTCCCACAAAAACGTGTCTCAGGTAAGCAATTACGGGTTTTTAAAACAAAAAAAACCCAGAGTCATTTGGTTGGATTCACATACAGGTGCCATTGCCACTTTGAAAAGGACACAACAAACATCACAGGGTGTGGGTTTTTTTTCCAGAATATGAGGAGAAGAGAAAAGTCTATGAGAAATGTAATGGCACAAAAATTGCAGAGTTTGGGGACTATCATAACTTGGACAGATGAGTTAGGGAAAACGAAAACTAGAGAACTCATACAATTCCTTACCATCTCTTGAGATGAGTGCTAAAACATATAGAGTACAAAACCCTTTGCACATAATGAATAGATTCATTAATGTTTTGAACCAACAAGGTAAGGTGAAAACGCAAGTATAGCATGTTTGTACTCATTTGCATAAATGTTGATATGACAATTAAACTTATGAGAAGAATATAAACAATTAACCAAGGTTCTTCATGCATCAAAACATTTCGAAAATGAACTATCGAACCATTGAATTCATAACAACCATAATAAAACAAGAAAAAAATCGATAATGGATTAGTCAACCATTTCATAAGATTTGAATTTTAATCACATATGGGTGGCTTTTAAAATGATATTTCTGAGGTAAAATATTATTAAACCAAACCAAGTTTTATGTTTAAATTCATGCTCACGGTCATGAATTAAAAATTAAACAAACGAAAATGCAAACGATAAAAACTCAATAAGGTAAGCTTTAATCCAATCATCGCTTCGAAACTCAAAAATATAAACATTTACAAATGAAAGGTGGTGGCAACTACATAAAGATATAATTTCTTGGTGGTGACTTCGATAAAAATTGAAAAAATTGGTGGCTTCCAACAGGTTTCTTGGATCAGTCGTGAGTCTCTTTCTTACAACCATAGCTTGGGTTAGAGTTCAGTTTAATTTTATTTTTGAGTTTCTCGTGTTTACTTTTGAAAGGGTTTAACCAAGCTTGTGAATTATAGATCTACCTTCTTGGTTTCTTGAGTGATTCCTTGTGATCTGCAGTGGGCTAAAGATTTTTTTCGGTCTTATTTTAGTGTTATTTTTACCCCTTTCACTTGCTTTGAAAAAAGAATATTTGTTTCAGTTTTTCTCTTTAAGTAAATTTAAAAAAAAATAAAAATTATTTTCAGTTTGGTAAAGTAGTTAGAGTTGGTTATTTGCTAAAAAGGAAAAAGAGTTTGTTTTTTAATTTCTTTACTGATTTATTGAAACATAAGTAGCTTTTAGTCAAGAGAAAATACATTTTAGGTTTTCTTTTCAAGATCTTGAAAATGTTAGTTTAAGAAAAGTTGGTTACAAAGAGTTAGTTGTAAAACTTTTCTTTTGATTAGAAGTAATTTTTCTTTCAAGTTTTGTTTTTCTCCTCTTTTTTGTCTCTTATAAAATCACTAGTTTCACCACCATATCCCTTGATTAAATAAATCCATTAAAAATAACGCTAAATCTAAAATTAACTAGACTTTTTATGTTTGTAGGGTCAACCAACTAGTTTAGGGTTAGGGCCTTGAACTAGGTTGGAGAGGAAACTCTTCAAGGACGTTAAACAAACATTGGAGTCAGAGTTAGGGAGTGTTAAAGTCAAGTGTCTTAAAATTTATCTGGGACCCCCCTCTAACACAAGGGATAAACATGAGGTCACGTGAGGAAATGAAACAGAGATAACCCCTCCAAAGTCGGACTAAACATATTGGGGAACACATATTAAGGATCTTTCATGGGCGTACTACCAAATGAATTTGCCTACGGAGCTTCTTGGACCTCAAATCCATTTGATATCCTCTTTTTTCTTCCATACCACTTACTTCGATACCCTCTATAGGTTTTTAACTTGTTATCCTTCTCATTGCGATCCGCCCGACTGTCGATTGTACCCGCCTGGTGACTGGCTGAGAGTTGGAAACTTAGTTGCCTATATTCTAGGGACTTACATAGGTAACTGCGGGGGTATACCATGGTACCTAGGGCAGACATCAGGTCATTCTTTGCAGAGTATACCCAGAGGGTGCTTCCATGTTCAAGTTGCACTTGCACTGGTTAGTTTCTCTAGTGTTGGTTGGCATAACTATTCTTCCTACTAGATAGTTGATTGCTTGATTTTTCTTATAGGAATTTTTATAGTGTGTGATTGGTGTTTAAATGCTATTTAATCCTCACTGCATCAATTGATATTTTCACAAAGTGGAATATCAAGAGCTATGTCGGTCGTGAAGGCTTTAGGGCCTGCCTCTAGTTTCATTGGAGCCACCTATGCCAGCGTTACGACGAAGAATTGGCCAACAAGGGTCGTTCGAAGCGACCGGGCCACAGGAAACTATTCTCGAGCCTGCTCCATGAGGAAACTACTCGACTCTAGAGGAACCTACATTTTATGACATTGGGGTAGAATCTCTTGGGCCAGACAACCCTCTGGTTACTAACTTGTTGGTGTCTATCTTAGTACATTTTTTCCCTCCTGAGGTGACACCTTCCGAGCACCAGTTAGTCTTACAAGAAGCCATGGAAGAAAACACTACTACTTTTTCCAGGAGTCCTCATACTCCCATTTTGGCTACTACCATAGGGGGTATTTTTCCTACTAACCCACCTTTGCCAGTCTATACCATAGTGGTATCGACTCCCTCTACCTTGAGCAGTGTTCTGATACTGTCATCGACGATGAACACTTCTCTGTTTATGTAGAGTGTTATGGGCCCTCCATTCTCATATGGGATGCCTGGCTTTGATTCAAAATTAGTCCTTACCTACTCCACCTTACATACCATGGGTCTAGGGGAAAGGAGCTCAAACACTCCCTTGCAAGGTTCTATCGGGGGCACTTCATCCCCCTTTAATGATAGCCCTTACGGTGGGGATCATATACTTCCTCCATTCCCCTCTCTCAGTGGTTCTTTCCAACAACTCATCAGGTCAAATGCTAATTACAACTTGTTTGGAGCAGGAATTTTAGGACCTTCGTATCACACTACACTGGTGGGATCTAGGACCTTCAATTGTTGTGTCGACTGGGGGAAACCTATTTTTTGGGAAACAGAACCTTGTTCATGGTATTATTCCTACATAGGGGGAAAATACAGGAGTTTTATCCTCTCAAGGGATTTGGAATCCTTGGTAGGGATCAGCTCCATCGCAAGGGATGTTGGTCAGGGGAAATCCCTTCTATGGTCAATGGCATCCCCTTCCAAAATCCTTGGAACAAAATGCAGGGAAAAATCCATGCCCAAGACATGTCATCCAATTGACGGAGTCAGTCGATGATATCCCAACAAATGAAATTTTTGTATGCTAGTCAAGGCCACGGTTTCTACCAGAACCCTGGCCAACAGTCCAACTTTTCCTGGAAACCTGGTGTCAGTCAAACTCTAGGACCCACTTTTCCTGTACATAGTACTCAACCTAAACTACCATTTTTGGAAATGCTACATCTTCCATACTTGTCAAGGTTACTCAACGACCCAATTTTTCATGATCCGTGTTGGCCCTCCATGCTGACTAAGTTTCCCTCGGATATTCCAAAATTCAAAGGCAAGCCTAGTGAAGACCCACGTGATCACACGACAAACTTTGACTTATGGTTCTCGTCAAACTCACTGCGAGATGACTCCGTCCAGTTGAGCCTTTTTCAACGCACTTATATTGGGGGTTCCATGAAATGGTATATTGAGCTCGACACTCGAGGTATTCTTACTTTAACAACTTGGTGATGGTATTCCTAAACCATTTCTAGTTACCCGTGAGATACGATGATGGTACCGAATTGCTGGCCAACTTTGATCAGAATAAGGCCGACTATATCTATGATCACATCCGAGAATGGTGGCATCAGAAGAGCTTGATTAAGGTCGAGGTCCCACCAGATTTATTGCTGGAGTGGTTCCTAAAGTCTTTGGTGCCTTGTGTCTCCAAGGACATAGAAACTTTTGGAGTGTTTTCAGAGGAGGAGGCAATAATGAGAGTTCAACAACTTGAACTAATGTACTCTTAGTCTGGCATGCTCTATGAGATTTTTCCAGATGCACCACGGTCCATCCTCGACAAGGCCAATTAAAAGTTGGGACCCCATGTCGATGGTATTGTGGGCTCAACACAAGGAAAGTCCACTGATCTATTGTCAAATCAATTGCAACAATTGTCGATACAAGAGACTGTGGCCAGCGAGACCTCTGGTTCGAATATTCCCCCTACCCAAATGTTGTTAATTTTTATGCCATTATTATAGTTCTTTGAATTTCAATAGATAATAACAACATAAGAACAATATCACTAAGAAATACACATCCACAAGAGACACAACATTTATCCTGGGAAACCCTCTAGGGGAAGAAAACCTACCAAAACTTCCTTAATATAAATAGCCAATATAATGCCAAGAGATCTTATGCTAAAATAGAAAGTCCTCTCCCAAGATATGAACCACTCTCTCTCTCCTTTTCCGGTAACAGATCAGAACTTGTCTCTCAAACTGAGCAAGTGAGTTGTGATCAAATGAGATACTAGCCTCCTTTATTTATACAAGTTCTGGCACGTGTGAAGTGTCTCTTCATTGGCAGGGCCGACTTCTTCATCTGGGTGGGTAAACCCACCTTTATTATATTTTTGGGTCTTCTTAGTAACTGTTGGGGCCGACTTCTTATTCTACCTATTATAATTGTCTGTTGACCAATCCGCAAAAGGGGATTTGGTCCTATTACAATATTCGACATGATCAATCCACAATGGGGATTGATCCTATAAATAAAATATCAATAATAATAAGAATACTCTTTGCAGTTACATTATTTCAACACTCCCCCTTAACAAGAAGGGTATTCTTCAGCAGCATCATGCGAGAGAGAGAGGACAACATCATCAACAACATCAGGTAGGAGGACAACATCATCAATATCATCTTGGATGGCGTATTTATAAATCATCGAAAGTTTTGTTCATTGGAAACATCATCATTCAAAAAGGAATGTCATCATCATCTGCATCAATATGTATCAGTATAAAAATGATACCTCATCACAGCACTAGGCTGGCCCATCACAGTACTAGAATGGATCTATGTCACAGCTGGTAAGCTGGTAGCTCAGTGCAAGTCACATCTTTCTTTACGTCTAACAACTAGGTCAAAATCAAGGTATACATCATATTTATTTATGTCTAACAACTGGGTCAGAAGCAAGGAACACATCATCTTGATTTACGTCTAACAACTAGGTTAGAAGCAAGGTATACATCATCTTGCTTTACATCTAACAACTGGGTCAGAAGCAAGCAACACATCATCTTTCTTTACGTCTAACAACTAGGTTAGAAGCAAGGTATACATCATCTTTCTTTACGTCTAACAACTGGGTCAGAAGCAAGGAACACATCATCTTTCTTTACGTCTAACAACTAGGTCAGAAGCAAGGAATCATCTTTCTTTATGTCTAACAGCGAGGTTAAAAGAAATGAATACACACATTGTCTTGTTTTACATCTAACAACGAGGTTAGAAGCAATGACTCATCTTGCTTTACGTCTAACAGCGAGGTCAGAAGCAAGGAACACACACATCATCTTGCTTTACGTCTAACATCGAGGTCAGAAGTAATGACTCATCGTTCTTTACGTCTAACAGCAAGGTCAGAAGCAAGGAACACACACATAATCTTGCTTTACGTCTAACAGCGAGGTCAGAAGCAATGACTCATCTTGCTTTACATCTAACAGCGAGGTCAGAAGCAATGAATCATCTTGCTTTATGTATAACAACGAGGTCAGAAGAAAGGAATCATATATATATACTCCTCCTTTCAGGGAGGGTCCTTTCAGACTATACCAATATTATCTCGAAAGTGTTCAAACTTTACACGAGATAGAGGTTTGGTCAACACATCAGCAACCTGTTCATCTGTGCTAATGTACTGGAGCTTCAAGGCTCCTCTCTGTACCATGTCGCAGATGAAATGATAGCAGATCTCTATGTGCTTCGACCTATCGTGGAATACAGGATTCTCAGTCATCTTTATGCAGTTCTGCTTGTCACATAGGATCGTGGTTGCTTCCATATCTAGGTCAAATAGATCGGTCAACAACTTTCGAATCCATATAGCTTCGCAGCTAGCATAACATGTGACAATGTACTCTGCTTCCGCTGTGCTGAGATAAATACTGGATTTCTTCCTACTCTTCCATGAGATCATGGCTGACCCCAAACCGAAATAGCATCCCGGAGTGCTTTTTCTGTTAACAACGCTTTTTGCCCAATCTAAATCAGTGTATCCACTCAATGTGAAATTATGATCTCCATCATAGCTGAGACCATAATCTAATGTACCTTTAAGGTACCTCATCACATGTTTTGCAGCCACTAGGTGAACACGTCTGGGCTCTACCAGAAACTGACTCAAGGTGTTCATGGAAAAACAAATGTCTGGTCTGGTGTTCGTCAGGTACATTAGTGATCCAATAATCTATCTGTACAGTGTGGCATTAATCAAATCTGATGAAGTATCGACCAACAGATTCAGCTTTGCTTCCATGGGTGTATTCATGGGTTTGCATTCTAGCATGTCAAATCTCTTTAAGATCTCGACCATGTACTTCCCTTGGTTAAGGAAGATCCTCTCTGGACTCTCCCATACCTCAAGACCTAAGAAATAATTCATTAGGCCAAGGTATTTCATTTCAAATTCAGAGGCAAGTCTCCTTTTACATTCAGCGATGAGCTCTTCTTCTCTAGTTAAGAATAAGTCATCCACATAAAGTAGTAAGATTACTGTCTCATTATTCATAATTTTGAAGTAGAGATTTGAATCTGCTTTACTCTTGGTAAAGCCTAAGCTCATCAAGAAACTGTCTATATGGCCATACCAAGATCTAGGATCTTGCTTCAATCCATATAAGGCTTTCTTCAATCTACAGACATGAGACTTCTTGTCTTCAACCTCAAATCCTTGAGGTTTCTCTATATACACTTCCTCTTTGATGACACCATTTAGGAAATCTGTCTTCATGTCCATCTGGTGCAGCTTCCACTTCATCTTAGCTGCAAGAGCTATGATGGTCCTAATCGAAGTGTATCTGGCCACATGAGTGAATGTCTCTTCATAGTCAATGCCTTCCTTCTGAGAAAAGCCACGAGCGACAAATCTTACTTTATACTTCTTAATACTTCCATCAACAACATGTTTTATTTTGAAGAGCCATATGTAGGATACCCCATCTTTATTCTTTCGGTCTGGGAACTATTTCCCATACTTCGTTCTTCATTATGGATTGGTATTCCTCTGTCATGGAATCTACCCATTCTTTCCTCTGAATGACTTCTTCAAAGAAGGTAGGCTCCTTTTCTAGGAGGTCACACATCAAAGCCGTATAACTGGAGAATGACTTTGGTATTTTCACCTGTCTCGTAGTTCCTTGGGGAACATCATACTTATCTCCATATTGAATAATCTCTCTGGACCAAGATGGATTTCTTTTATGGAGGATCGTCATTTGAGGAGGTTCTTGCACTTATACTATGTCATGGTCTTCTAGAAGTTCCTCATCAGGTTCTGCAGCTCTGGGAACCTCCCTCATGGGGATTACGGGTTCCTCTTCACATACCTCTTCAGTATGACATATTTTAGATTTCTTGAGTGATACATCTTCATCAAAGGCCACATCCCTACTAATCGCAATGTGATGTTGACCCGGTATATAGATTCTGAAGGTCTTGGAGACCTTATAGTATTCTACAAATATTCCCTTCTTTCCTGAAGGGTCCATCTTGCTTCTTTTTTATTTAGGTATATGAATAAACACTGGACAACCAAATATGGCTTACCTCTGGCTTCTTTCTGGTGAACATCTCTTCCAGTGTCTTGAGCCCAAGTGTGCTATGGGATAATCGGTTCTGCACATAAACAGCTGCCATTGCTGCTTCTGCCCATAAGCACATAGGAAGATCTTGATCTTCACAGCTTCCAACATGATTATGTTCTTCCGTTCAGCTACAACGTTCTGTTGTGGATTATAGGAAGTAGTGAGTTCCCTCTTGATTACCACATCTTTGCAGAAGTTCACAAATTCTTTTGAGGTATATTCTTCCTCCATTATCTGACCTGAGTATCTTAATCTTCCTTTAAGAAAGATTCTCTATCAAGGCTTGAATTTTATGACCTTGCTGAACACTTCAAATATATTCAGGTCTTACGAGAATAATCATCAATGAATGATACATAATATACATACCCACTAATGGAGGACAATGGCATTGGGCCACACACATCTGAATGAATGAGCTCTAGGACTCCTTTTGTCTTGTTTTCCTACTTCGGAAAAAGGGTTCTTGATATTATTCCCTTGTGCACATCCATTTCATACGCCTTTATGGTCACCTTTGAGTTCTGGTAAACCTATGACTTCTTTTCATATGTATGGTAGCACCTTGTAGTTGAAGTGAGATAATCTTCTATGCCAAGATTCTTTAATGGCGTGGGTCATGGCAGCTTCTGAGTGACCCTTTATCTTATGCAAGCTACCTTCTTCTCTTCCAATGATGATTGCTTCATCTATGGTCTCTTCTTTATCACATTTCCTTCTGCAGCCTTCACTATAGCTTCCTCAGGGTTATTACATGTGACCTAGAGCAAGGTCAACAAAACAACAAGCAAGAGTAATATCCCTCTGATAATATAAAGCAATGGCATGAACAATCATCCTAGTAGCTCCTTTAGAGCTATCACTTATAATTTATCTGAAGCAAAGATTAAAGGTAAGGAATACAATACAAAATGAGGTCAACACTCTCATAGTGTTGTGACCAAGCATTCTTCCATGGCAACTTGAAACTAACACACAAGGTCTCTCCTAGAGGAGATGTTAGTTGTATCAGGAAAAGCATATACCTCTACATTCTTACATGCTATCAGGTATAATACTTTACAAAGACTGTTATCTCAACTATAGTCATCAATTTTCCATGTGTACCTTTGAATCTTATCAACTTGATTTAATCAAACCTGGAGCCTTGTCTTCAGGAATGAGTGCTTGCTTTTCTTCCAAGTCTTCTTCACTCAAGTGATGAGTGCTTTCTTCAACCTGTCTTTTGTATTGAGACAATATTCTATCTTGATAAAAGGTTAGGTTAGAGGATAAGCTCTATGATCAACTTTTAATCCTTCTAATAATTTGATCATAGTTTCAACATGCAACACTAATAATGTCATGACAAATAGATGCATATTAGAATAATCACACCTAGGTTGCATCATTCCTCTGAATGTGTTGGATCTTGAGATCCTTCTGGATCTATGGAAAGAGATCCCTTCTCCTGCAAATACTCTTTAGTGTTTAACCATTAAACATATGTGAGTACATACCTCTGATGACATTTGCAGGTAGTGGCTCCATCTGATAGCAGCGGTAATCATTACCAACTCTTAAGAAAACTTCAATGGTGATTGCAACTGGTTTTACGACTGCAACTACAACTGATGTTGTAAATGCAACTACAACTGATGTTGCAACTACAACTGCAACTAGTTGTGAAACTACAACTTCAACTTAGGGTTTTATGAGGAAACCCTAATTTTTCAAACTTCAAATTTTGAAATTCTGATCCAAGGAATGGATGCGCTAGGCCGAGGCGAGTATGCTAGTGTAGTCAGAATTTCAAAAATCCAACTTTTACCCCCTCAAACTTGATCTGCGAATTTCTGGACTGGTGCTTCTGGCTTTTCTGGTACTTCTGGTACTCTGGTACTTCTGGTACTTCTGGTATTTCTGGTACTCTAGTTTTCTGGTTTTCTTGTACTTTGTGAAACTAGGGTTTCCCTTTCCGGGAGATCTAGCCACTGAAAGTGTGTGCTAAAGGTGCCAAAATGATCCTTGGGGGAGGGCGCAACTTTCTAGGTGGTTTTGGAGCTGAAAAGCTTCACTTTTGCAAAACCCTATTTTTTAGGTACAGTAACAGTGACATTTTTCCTCTTGCGAAATATGCTTCCTTCAGGTTGGATTTGATACCATGTTAATGTTTATGCTATTATTATAGTTCTTTGCATTTCAATAGATAATAGAAACATAAGAACAAGCTCACTGAGAAATACACATCCATAAGAGACATACCATTTATCCTGGGAAACCCTCTAGGGGAAGAAAACCCAACAAAACTTCCTTAATATAAATAGCCAATATAATGCCAAGAGATATTATGCTAAAACAAAAATTCCTCTCCCAAGATATGCACCACTCTCTCTCTCTCCTTTTCCGGTAACAAATCAGAACTTGTCTCTCAAACTGAGCAAGTGAGTTGTGATCAAATGAGGCACTAGCCTCCTTTATTTATACAAGTTCTGGCACGTGTGAAGTGTCTCTTCACTGGCAGGGCTGACTTCTTCATCTGGGTGGGTAAACCCACGTTTATTATATTTTTGGGTCTTCTTATTAACTGTTGGGGCCAACTTCTTACTCTTCCTATTATAATTGTCTGTTGACCAATCCGCAAAAGGGGATTTGGTCCTATTACAATATCCGACATGATCAATCCACAATGGGGATTGATCCTATAAATAAAATATCAATAATAATAAGAATACTCTTTGCAGTTACATTATTTCAACAAATTCCAGATGTACATAGTGTGCAGTTGACGAACCTGAAGTCCAACTAGCAGCCTGAAGGAAAGAAGAAACAACGGAACAAGAAGGATAAAGGGGAAAAAAGGCTAACAACAATGTTGGCCAGGGGAAAATGGAGAAGAGGAAGTCGAAGTATCTGTGTAACCTTTTCATAGAGGACCACTCGACTCATATGTTCCCTTAACTTGCAGAATCTCAGGATCTATTGGCACAAAAATATCCTGTTGTGTTGATGAACCAATTTCCACATGGGAAAAACATGGCTCAAGCTTCAACATCCTTAAGCACAGAAGGGGGAAGTAAGGGACCCCCCGTGTCTACTAGTAATAACCCGGTTGCAAATGTTTACATGTTGAAATCCGATGCTCATATAGAGACTAGGGCCCGAGATTACAGAATTCCAAAATCCGTCGAAAATGGAAAGAAGTCACAAACCCACCGGTTCATCTCCAGATTGAGAAGACGATGGGAGAAACAATGAAATGCATCCCCAAAGGTACATTCAAGAAAACTTCTCATAATCCAAATGAGAGGGCTTCCCAGAACTACTCCATTGTGGAAGATTTGGCACAAACCCCTTGCGAGATGTCTACTTTGGAAGTCCTCTAGAGTTTCCCTTCGTAGAGAAAAGATTTGTTTTCCGCCTTGGGATTGACAGAGACTTGTAACCCGGGAGCGATCATTCTCAATCCAACCTACTTGAAACCTCATCTTCCTTACCACGTTTCATTTTATATATTAGTGGCTTACACCATGAAATATTTTACTCGGAATATATTCCATATGGTGGTTGACAAGGGTGCCTTGACTTGTGTAATGTTGTTGGCATGCTGGAAGGCCATTGGCCAGCCTGGTTTGTCTCTGTTGCCTACGTTGCTTACGACATTCGACAATCAATCGTTCAGATCACATGGAATCATTCCTTCTTTCCCCATGTTGATAGGAGGAAAAACCATGTGTGTCGAAGTTGAAGCAGTCGATGCACCTATTGACTACAACCTTTTGTTAGGAAGGAGTTGGACCTATGCAATGCATGCAGTGGTTGCTATAGTTTTTTGGCTCTTGTTATTTCCACACAAGGGCCGGATTGTGACCATTGACCAGTTGTCTTTCTCCCGTCCTGACCCTTCATTGGGGGTATCCATGATCTTGATGATTGATAATACTCAACCCAACACCATCAACTTAGGGTTTGGTTTGTATCCATTGTTGATGGGTACTTTCGATTACCTACCACCTTCTGGCGATGTCAAGATTATATTGGTTGCCCCCAAAAATCATAGGGATGAAAGTTTTCAAATTTCATCATTTCAAATGACTTACTTTCATGATCTGTGGAATCTTCCTTCCCCATCAGCTTCAATGAAAGGGACAATGCATTCTGGCATGGCCATTCCCTTGTCCATAGATGAAGTTGTGTACAACATTGTCTAACAAGCTTCGACCGACCCCAATCTGACTCCCACATAGGAGTTAGATCCATTTCTTGAGACTATTTGGGCTCAAGGTTATCTTTCCACTACAAATCATTTATACCTGGTCTTTCCCTCGGACGAAGCGATTCTTGAGGAATTGACTGGTCCAGATAGACCTTGGGATGATCTCCATCATAGATCTTATTTCCTCCTGGAGTTAAGAAGAATAGAGGTAGGCGAATTTGTTTTGACTATGAATGGGGATAGGTCCTGTCCTATTAATCCTTTGTCTATGCGCAAAGTTTATGCCGAGGGTAATATGGTGCATATCGCTGAAACTCCCCCATAGAAATCTCTAGAACCCCTGGTGTCATGGAGAATTTTTTCTTCAGAGCGGACTGCTCCCCCAAAGAGATTCAAATTTATACAGAGTTATTTAAGGAATTCTGTGACATTTTTTCCCGGTCTTACGAGGAAATGCCAGGCATAGACCCAAGAATCGATGCCAAGTTGGTATGACATAAGCTTCATATGATAAATCCTTGGAAAGTGGCAGTAATTAAGGTTGAAGTAGAGAAACTTCTTAAAGTTGGTTTTATCTACCTCATGCAGTTGACAGAATGGGTGTCAAACCTCGTTCCGGTTAACAAGAAACAGGGTATGATTCACACGTGCATGGACTTTCGTGACTTAAACAAGGCCTGTTCGAAAGATAATTTTCCCACCCCATTCATCGATCAAATTGTCGATGAATGCATAGGCTGTGAGGTATTTTCATTCATGGATGGTTTTTTGGGATATAATCAGATTCAGATCAAACCCGAGGACCAGCATAAAACAAATTTTATTTGTCCTTGGGGCACGTTTGTGTATCGTAAGATGCCTTTCGGCCTGAAGAATGTTGGAGCCACTTTTCAGTGGGCCATGTCATTTTCTTTCCATGAAATTAGAAATATATTCAAGGCATATCTTGATGATCTAGCATCACGCTCTTGCAAGAGATCTAATCATCTTGCACACCTCCGACTAATGTTCGAACAATGTCTCTACTATCAGATTCGCTTGAATCCTAACGAGTGCAGTTTTTGCATGATGTTGGGTCATCTCTTAGATTTCATTGTTTCGACAATAGGGATCATGGTTGATCCTCTCAAGGTTGAGCCGATAGTTCAATTTCCTCCCCCATGCACAATACCCTAGCTTCAAAGATTATAGGGGAAAGAGAACTTTCTTCGGCATTTTGTCACAAATTATGTCGAGATCACTAAAGGGTTTATGAGTCTATTGAAAAAGGGAGTCCCATTTTGTTGGGACAAAGTTTCTCAGTGCTCTTTTGAAGCATTTAGATGTGCAATTATGTCTGCCCCTTTGTTATAGCCCGATTATAACAAAGATTTATTGTTGTACTTGATCATTGCAGAGTCGACCATCGGCATGGGCTTGGTTCAAGAGGATGATCTGCTCAAGGAGCATGTTATTTATTGCCTAAGTCGAAGCCTGGTTGGGCCGAAAATCAACTATTCTTATGTTGAGAAGATTTCTTTGGAAGCAGTGCATGATGTCCAATGGTTCCATCATTACATTATGCTTCTAAATAACATTGTCATTGTTGTTGTGAACCCTTTCCAATATGTGTTGACACGATGAGTCATTGGTAGAAAGATCAATAGATGGATTGCAATCCTCTAGGAATTTGACTTGGATTTTTTTTTCGCGAAATCCAAAAATTTGTTGGTCTTTGTCAAACTTATTTCGAAACTTCCGATCGATTATAGTGATGTCACGCCCGAAGAATCACCTATAAAAGGAGATAGTTTTCTAAGTGCATCTTCAGACCCTTGGTATGGAGATATACTAGTCTATCTCCATACTTTGAAGTGCCCTACCTTTTCTTCCCGCAACGAGTGTCGATGAATTCACCATCAGGCATGAAACTATCTCATACTCGATGACACTTTGTATGGTTAAGGTGTAGATTACATTCTTCACCATTTACTTATACACGAGGAAGGATGGTTCGTTCTGAACGAATACCACATTGGATCATGTGGTGGTCATTTGTCTCGGTTGGAAACAACCCAAAATATTCTACGTGTCAGTTACTTATGTCCTACATTAATAAATGATTGCATTGAGGTGGTCAAGAAGTGCCACCCGTGTCAGATATTCTTTTAGAATATGTAGGCACATCCTTCTCACATGTTTCATGTCATTGTTGTTGGTCCTTTGACCAAGTGGGGGATTGAATTTACTACATGTCACTTGACTTCATCTAGGGGGCATCGTTACATCATCCAAGCGATAAACTACTTCACAAAGTGAGTCAAGGTTATGCCAAAGTTTAATAATGATGGAGAAACAACAACTCTTTTCATTTTTAACCAGATAGTAGTAAGGTTTGGCATACCGAAGGAGATTTTCACTGACCATGGAAATCACTTCCAAAAAAAAATGATGACCGAGTTAACATCAAATATTGGGTTGATGCAAGAAAATTCATCACTTTTATACCCACAAGCGAATGGTTAGGTTGAAGCTGTGAATAAGTCTCTCAATACTATTCTTCAGTGGACGATCAATTCTGCCAAGTCAAATTGGCATTTGATGGTGTACTTAGCGTTGTGGGCCTACTGAACGTTTGTAAAGAATTCCATTGGTTTCTCACCTTTTCAAATCATATACGGGATGGAGGCAGTCTTTCTTATTGATTTTCATATCTCATCTTTAAATTTGGTAGTGGAATTACTGTCGGACACTTCGCCGCTTGACGAACGCCTATTATATCTCGAGCAACATCATGATGCAGCCTCGACCAATGAGGCTCATAAGAAACGAGTCAAGTATCAATACGATTGGTCCACTCTTCCTCAAATTTTATCCGAATGTGATCTTGTCTTGGTCTATGATCAAGACAAAGATCCCTTAGGGGCAAGCAAGTTCAAACCCATGTGGTTTAGATCGTTCATCGTGAAAGAGGTCTTAAAGAAGGTATATTACCGTCTGGTTGACTTTGAAGGAAATTCCTTAGTGGAGCCTAGAAATGGACTCTACCTTAAGAAGTATTACTCTTAGGTCGGTCGCCTGGGTGACTTATTGTACATATGTATAGTTCTTATACAATTTTTTGTCTTTTTTGTTTTATGGACGTGTAGTTATTTATGTCTTCTTTTTCACTGTGGTAGATGTCATGTGAATCAAAGGTGTTTTTTGGGTTCATGGATGATGCTAGCTGACACACTCAGTGGATTTCTTCCGCATATTGGGTGATTTTCACACCTGGAGGCCAGTTGCTATCTTCTGGAGGTATTTGTTTAAGTGACTCCACAAACAATGTCTCTGAGTACAATGCAATGATAGAGTTTCTTTGTGATGTTTTGACACATGTAATTTCTCAACTCCGGGTCTACTTAGATTCTCATTTGGTTGTGTCCCAGTTAAATGGATTTTACCGTGTTTATGATCCTACTTTACACCAACGTTTCCTTAGGGTATGTCTCTTAGAATGTGAATTTGATTACATTACGTATATACATGTTCCTAGGATATTTAATCATATGACAAATACTCTATCTAATCAAGTATTGGATTGGCATGTTGCACACACATAGAAATAAGCACACACATACACATGTACATACATTTGTAAAAAATGTGATCCATAAGATGAAAAAGATGTAAATATATATATATATATATATGTGTGTGTGTGTGTGTGTGTGTGTGTGTGTGTGTGTGTGTATGTATGTATCAAAAAGAGTCATGAGTACATAGGTGGGTGAAAACGCCTTAAAAATAAGGTTTGGTATACATCGCTAGGCTTATGCCCTCAAAAAATATGCAATGGTTCCCTCGGCACATAAAAATCTAGCCTATATAATCTCGGGGCCTATTGGCCCTTCCATAGTGAATGACTGTGTTGGATAAACGTTGGAAGAGCTAGACCTAAGTCTGTGGCATCCCCACTACATGAGGCTGCATAGAAAGCACTAAATCCTCAGTCTCGGCCATGGGTATTGTACGTGTGAGCATGGTGAGGTTGTGCTCCACCCGCCTCTAAAATATTTCATCCTCTCCGGCTAGAGGTCCCACTGCGGTTGTTGGTCCGTTGGCTATTGCTTGTCCTACATCTAGTCAAGGATGTCACCGAGTCCTCACAAAGTCTGTCGAGTGCACTGGTACCACATCTGTACATAACAGATACATGGAAGTCAGTACTCTAATACACACATAAAAATGATATATATGAAAACAATTAAAAAAAAAAAATAACATTAAAAACATTTGTTACCTATCTCTCCTAATTCCTCTCCGGGAGGCATGGGAAAGTCTGGATCCCTGGAAAATTTGATTCCAGCATAGGGGTAGTCCTCTATCGCTGGAATATGTCATTCCCACCAGTCAAAAAATGTGTCATCAAAGGCCTCTACGGTCCTCCCTCCCCCCTGTCGTGGCAGCAATGTTTCCCATTTACATACTTTTTGGCATAGGGGTAGACCCATGGTTTATCTCTAATAGCGCACCAACAATCCCTAACTACTGGCCCTTTTGGAAACACTTGTGAAGTAGATGTAGTCTCATCCAAAGTAGCAATAGGGGTTGTAGGACATAGGTGTCTACAACTAGAGGAAATGCAAGTGGAATCAAGGCAATCACACAAAGAGATCAGACTATTATTTCCAAACATAAACCTACTTCGCACAGAGATATATCAAATCTAACATACTAATAATGCATCATCAGAGTAACAAAGAAAATAGCACAGCACCAATCACACACCACAACAAGATATATGTGGTTCACCCTCTCCCTAAGGATACATGCACAAAACTGTGCTTTATAATATATTAGGTGAAAGCTTACAACTCTATCTGCCCTCTTAGCTTACATATCTCTCTCCTTCTCTCTTTTCTCTATCTACCTTACCTATGCACCCAGCTGCAAGGTTGATCTTCACACCCAACTGAAGATCTTACAACACATACTTATCTCACCACACAATACTTCTCTCTCAGCAATAACAACAATCACTAATCACATAATCAAACCCATATCAGGTCCTCTTGACCTTTATTTATACATTAAAATAGCTTACCGACAACCTTAGGACAAAGCCTAGGTGTCAAAACCCTAGATATCAAAACCCTAGGTGTCTAAAACCCTAGGTCAACTTGACCCACATTTTCGGGCTTTGCCAACGTGTCTTTCCTTCTTTCCTGCGAGGTGCTCCAAAGCATCTATTGGTGGATTTTTTCCACTTGTTGAGTTTTCCACGATCTGTCTTCCTTGTTGATTTGTCTTCCTTGATCTCCTTGTCCAATGAATTTCTTTATTTTACTTCGCTCTGTCTTTTCTGCACTTCAACCCAATATTAGTCACTCTGTCTTCTACGCAGTTTGCATTTCGTCTTTCCTTCCATAATAGTTTCTTTCTTCCATAACCAAGGGCCAATAGGCCCCCAACACTCACCCGTGACTTGTCCTGAGGCACTTCAAAACCAATCCTTATGTTTTTCTTTGAATTCATACTACGTAGAGCAGCCTGTACATTCTGCTTTGTTCCTTCCCACTGTGTGAAGACTATATTTTCTGTGTCTTGTACCCAGTTTAAACTACACCTGGTACCTAGACCCTTCTCCTTTTGTTTTTATCGAGAGATGTGAGGCAACTGGTTGTCATAGTATAATTTCAACCGACTCCCATTCACCAATCCTTCCTTCCATTCTCCATTCAAAGTATTCAACTGCGTAGTTCCACCTTCCGTGACATAGGCAACCTCATACGGCCCCATCCAATGTGTTCTGAAATTCCTTGGATGCTTCATGAACTTGCTATCATACACTAATACTAGATCTCCTTTCTTAAATTCTTTCTTCTTGATATGCCTGTCATGGTAGGCCTTTTCTCATTCCTTCTGAACTTGTTGATGGAATCCTGCAATAAATCTGTTTTCTTCTAGTTCGAAAAACTGTGCCAGCCTCTCTTTAACAATGGGTACAACTGCTTCTAGGCCATAAACCAACTTAATGGGGGTCTGCATTGTCATCTTCTTGCAAGTGGTTCTATAGGCCCATAATATTGTCGGTACTCTCAAATACCGGTCATCTATGTTTACACTGCAAATCTTCATCAACATTGTCTCCAAGATCTTGTTGAAATATTCGACCATCTCGTTTGCTTGTGCGTGGTAAGGAGTTCTCTTCTGGTGGTGAACTTCAAATTGTTGAGTCAAGGCTTCAATAGTCTTATTAATAAAATGTGTACCTTGATCACTCATAAGGATCTTTGGGAATCCAAACCTAGTTATGATATCATCAAACATGAAACGTGAAGTTGTAGTTGTACTACAATCTTTAACTGCTCTTGCTTCGGCCCATCTGGTCAAGTATTATGTCGCAGTGATTATGTACCTGAATCATGTGTGCTTCCTTCGTGGGTTTATAGGTTCCACGAAGTCAATGACCCATTTCTCAAATTATTGTAAGGTTAGCTAGGGTTCTAATGGCATGTGATCTCTTCTAGACGGTTTCCCAACTCTTTGGCATACATCGCAGGCTCTGTAGTAGTCTTTATCATCTCTGTGTAAAGTAGGCCACCAGAGGCCAGCTCTAAGAACCTTTTGCGCTGCTTCTTTTCCTGCGTAGTGGCCTCCTACGATGCCTTCATGAGATTCTGCTAAAATCAGTGGTATTTCTACTTCCATGACACATCTCCTCAGGATCTCATCAGGTCCCATCTTGTATAACTATCCAGTTATAATTGAAAAATCTGCAGCACACACTACCAGTTGTTTCTTTTGGGTGATTGTGTATTCACTAGGTTCCATTCCCGTTGACAGGAACTGGACTATCTTGATGAAGTGATCATCAAACTTTCTAGTGGCCAACAACTTTGCATCCACTAGTGTATCCTCCAAACTAGTAGGTTCCTCTCCATGTTCCAACCTAGACAATTGGTTGGGTCCCTTGTTCATCCTTCCAGGCTTTACCACGATCTCAAAATCATATTCTTGAAATAGCAAAATCCATATTCATATCCTTCCCCCCAACACTGGCTTGTTGACTAGGTATTTTAGCGTGGAGTGATTAATGAACATCCTAAAGTGTCCTCCTAACAAGTAGTGACAAAACTTCTGCAACGCATACACCATGGCTAAACCTTCTCTCTCGGTGGTGGTGTAATTTATCTCAGTTCTTGAGAGATTCCTGCTAGCAAAGGTTAACGGGTGGTCAATATCTCCTACTCCTATTTTTTCTAACACAATTCCTAATGAAATAGAGGATGCATTGACATGCACATGGAATTCCTTGCTCCAATCTTGGAAAACCATACTAGGTGCAGTAACCATTTAATATTTCAGTGTGTCAAAGCTCTGCTGACATTCTTATGTCCATTGATAATGACAGTATTTATTCAAAATATTCTTCATGGGTGTTGTGATCTGGGCATATCCTTTATTGAACTTCCTGTAGTATCCCGTATGTCCTAGCGTAGTGCGCAACTATTTGACTAAAGTGGGAGGGGGTAAATCAACAATAATGGAAATCTTAGATGGATCTACCAGCAATCCATTCTTACACACAATATGGCCTAGCAACACTCCAAAGGGTTAAAATAATATGCACTTCTTCAGGTTCAGGGAAATTTGGCATTGCCTGCACTTATCCAACATTAGTCTTAAACATTCAATATGATTTTGTAGTAAGCTAAAAACAATCCAATAATCAAAATATGATTCCAGAAATTTATGTAAAAACTCCTTGAATGCTTCGACCACCACCCTAGAAAATATGGTTGGCGCATTCTTCAATCCAAAAGGCATCACTGTATACTGGTAGGATCCCCATTCTGTTGCAAATGTGGTCTTATGGTGATCTTCTTTGGAAATCTTGATTTGATGGTATCCTGAAAACCCATCTGTAAAAGAATAGACCTCCTGTCCTCCTAAATTATCTAACACTTCGTCAGTAAATGGTGTAGGGAATGGGTCATGGAAACATGAATCATTCAACTTCCTGAGATCTACACAGATCTTGATTTCTTTGGTATTCTTATCCTATACCACCATAGGGATAATCCATTCTGATTCTTCAACAGGTTCTATGATTCCTGCTTCCAACATTCTGTCTAATTCAATCTTCACTTTTTACTTATATTTAGGGTTCAATCTATAGGGTCTCTGTTTAACTGACCTTGCATCTGGTTTCAAGGGGATCTTCATCTCTCCCATGGGCCCTTTAATTCCCTTCATATCAATGAACTTGGTTGGAAAAAAGTCTTGATATTCATGCAGAAACTCTATGATTTTATATATAGTGGCATCATCCTAGTAATCTCCAATATTAGCAAGCTTAGGTGCTTTCTCTGTTCCAATATTAACTTTCTTGATTTTGATTGGTTCTTCAATAAAAGGTAGTTCAACTCCTAGTCCTTCTATGTCTCATTGTCCTTCTATTTCTGCGATGTTCACCTTCCTAGGATCATCGTCTTCATCGGAATTGATATTGTAGCATCCTTGCAATTTCTAGAGAGGTGCAGTCCATTCATCCTCTTCTTTCTCCACAGGGAGGCTAGGTGCCTCCTCAAATACTTTTTGTCTTACAACCTATAAATCTTGATCTACCATAGGGTACTAACTTTCAAACAACAATGTAGCTACGAAGTTCTGTGTCATACCTTGCCAATATGAAGTGGTGAGGCACAGTCCTACTTCAAGGTACCAGTTGATAGGTGTTTTGTCTAAAATATTGATGAATTTATGCACCCACTATTCTTGAGGAATGAAACTCCAAGCCTCCTCACAATCTTGCACGTGGTATTTCAGACAACTTTGACCTATTTACCTAACTTCGCATCCTTCGACTTGTTCTGAAAATCACGCTATCATCAAAGTGAGACATTGTATCCCATTCATGATGTTCCTTTTATGTGTTCCCCACCATCTTGTTGGAGTAGATTTCATAGCCTCGTAAAGTGCCAACAGTCTCTGTTGTACTGGTACAGTTTCTTCAAATTCCAATAAGAAAGTTTCTAAGTGATTCAAACCATCAAACATGGGTAAATTACTTATTCTTGTGTCGATCCAGTGAACTTCTATGGTCAATATAGCACATCACCATGCATAAACTTCATACATCTTGTTCTGCCATTTTTCCAGTGCTTCTTCTAAGTTTGATGAGCATGTGTTGTCACTTCTCCAACTTAAATTCCCATCTGTTGTAGGATTAATGTAATCCTTATGTCTTGCGGTCAATTTGTATATATTCTCTAGATCATATGCGCGGTCCTCTTCTCTGATGGGCTCTGTGTATCTGGGGCCTTCATCAAGATCCAAAGGTGCGATGACCCTAAGGCCATCACCTTCAAATGTCATTTTTCTTTTCTTCAAGAAAACAAAAGTATAATTGTTGAAAGCCCAAACAATTCCTAACAACGTGGGATAAGGACAACTATCATCGACTATCTCAATCACCTCGAAGCCCACAAATGTTCTGACCCCATAGATATCCACAGGGACATGTTCCAGTCTTCCAAAGGGGCTCACAACCTATTGATTGGCCATCCTAAGACTGATGGGGGAATATATCAACTTAGGTTTTCCCATCAGTGCCCAGTTCTGCTTCGTCATAACATTGATCTCTGATCCTAATTCGAGGACCACATAATCTATATCATATTCTCCAATTTGAGCGTTAAGGTGTAGTTCCTTATTTGTCCTTCTCTTTTTGGATAGTTGATGTACTGCTTTATTCAGTATCGGATCTACCTTTCCTAGCTCATATTGTCTAATCAAGTTTTTGATCTCTTGTACAACGCTCTCATCCTTTATCAAATTAATACAAGTGCATAAAAATTCCATGAGTCTTCTTACCTCTTTTCCTTCTCCAGGTGAAGAAGACTGATCAAAGGCCAGGGGCATTCCACATTCTCTCACTTATGGTTGTGCCTTTGATGAAGAATCCTGATCTCTTCTAAAATCTTTTCGTGCCTCTTCAAATGTCTACTTCTCTCTCTTTGGATCAAACTCTTGTGACTTCTGCGCATCTTTTCTGACTCCTGATTGTTCTGTAGTCTTCTCTGAAGTCACCATGTCTTCTCCTGTAGCAGCGCCTCCTCTAGTGATAACAATGACTCTGGTATTTTCTCCACGAGGTTATGATGTAATTATATGTACTTATTGGTTTTCTCCTCGTCTTTCCTGAAGTTTGGCTAACAACACAGGACAATCTTCTATGACATGTTCAAATGAGTTGCAGTAACTGCAAGTGGTATAAAGGTTTTGACAGTCTCTTTCCAAATGACCTGGTTGTGCACAGTTATAAAAAATGATCGGACCTCTACCTCGACCCATACCTCCTCCTCGTCCTCTTCCTATGAATCCACCATGAGGGTTGAAGTTTCCTCTTCTAGGGGAATTATACTGCGTAGTGTTCCCTTCTTGTTGTACTTCACCTTGAATTTTGTATATATCCCTTGAACTTTCACGCATGAGGTCATAGGCCCTACAATCCCCATAATCGTGCCCTATTGACTTATAGAACGTGCAATACAGATTTGTGGGTGCATGAACATATTTTTTCATGTAATAACATTCACTAGGACAATGTCTATTTCTACATACCTTGCACCAAGGTAGGGTAACTTGCTTCAAAGGGCTTGGAGATCCAGAAGCCAAGTATTCATGAAATAGGGGGCGATGCTCCTTGTCATGGCCTTCTGATTTGCATTTGATACACCAGATATATTATCTTTTAACTTTTCCCTTGTCTTTCTTCATATCTTCAACCTGTAGTGATAAGCTAGTTAGCTGACTCAAAATTTGTCTCATACCTGAGATGGATTCTCCCATAGGGGCTGATTCTAGCTTCTCAGAAATCTTCAGTGCATCATCCTATGAAGTGATCTTCTGTTGCATCAGAGGGACTTTGATTTGTGGTAAAAGGACATGAATGAACCATTCCTTGTTCTACTCGTCTGGGATCTGAAAAGTCAGCCGACTCGTTAAGGTTTTAAACCTCTAACCAAACTCCCAAATAGGTCCAACTATTCTCTGCTTGATTTCTTTCCACTCTGTATTGCATTGTGACTCCGACTTGGTTTTCTTGAATTCCGCAACCAACACATTATTGATCTCATTCAATGGTTGAGGCTATGCAATTCCTTTGACAAGTTTCATGTACCATCTCAGTGCGCGGTCTCTCAAGGTGGTACTAAACTGAGCTCCTTTAACAACTTCATCAATGACATTATTAATACTCCATACAACTTCACATAGAAACCAGTCTTGATCAAGATCTTCAAATCCATCTCCTCTAAAGGTGGGTAAACTCATCTCATATTCCATAGATTTTCCTAGGTTTCCTGAGTGAGTGTGCATTGAACCACTTGTACCAGTGCTTTGAGTTCTCTGGTAACTTAGGTTACTCTAGTTACTTAATATTGCTAAAACAACAAGGGGTGTAATAGAACTTACTTCAACAGTCTGTGTAGTCCTTGAAGTTTCTGACTCTTCTCGGTGAGGTTCTTCAACCTTCTTTTTTTATTCCCTAGCAGAATCTAAATGATCCTCGTTCATAAACTCTTCTTCTTCTCCACTGTGGAACCATTCTTCTTGTGTTGGTTTGTGAATCTGCTCGAACAAGTTCACTAGAGGAACTTCTTTGAAGGTCTTCCCACTACGCGTGTGTCCGATATTTTTGTCATTATCGCTGTCTGAATTCTTGAAAATCATCTTTTTCAATCTGACCCACTACTGTATCTTCAATATGTTCTTCTCATGCAATAGCATATTGATCTTGAACTTCAAGAAGTGCAAAAATATTCCTCTAGGTCCTTTAAATAAATATCTCTCTGCTTGGCTATATGATTCTACCCTATCAATAGCAAAGTCTGTGATATACCCTCCAATGGTACTATCAAACGAGTGATATACTGCTCTTGACATGACATTATCAACTCTTTTGAACTTCTTGATCAACGTCGATGTCCAAACCACAGGCGGTCTAGATATGATCTCAAACTGGGTGTTTTCTAATCTGGACAACCACTCGTATAGCTCCTTATGAATCCCTCCAAAGCACATCTCATGCATATTAGTGAATATATACCTTCCCAACCAATATTTTGTGCTAATATTGGGGTTCTTATTCTGAGCTTCTATGAAGTCCTTTTCTTGTTCTTCTATCCACTTCTGAATCTTTGTCTTCGATGGAAACCACCTTGACATTCCCTCAAGAAGATCCTGGTTTCGACAATGAAATCATTTGTTGGCACAGGGGCAGACCCAGGGTTCATCTCTAATAGTGAACCAACAAGCCCTAACTTCTGGCCCTTTTGGAAACACCTGCAAAGCAGATGCAGTCTCACCCAAAGTAGCAATAGGGGGTTGCAGGACACAGGTGTCTACAACCAGAGGAAATGAAAGTGGAATCAAGGAAATCACACAAGTAGATCAGACTATTCTTTCCAAACATAAACCTACTTCGCACAGAGATATATTAGATCTAACAAAATAATAATGCATCATCAGAGTAACAAATAAAAGAGCACATTACCAATCACACACCACAATAGGATATTCATGGTTCACCCTCTCCCTAGGTATACGTCCACATAAATGTGCTTTATAATTTATTAGGTGAAATCTTACAATTATATCTGCACTCTTAGCTTTTAGATATCTCTCCTTCTCTATTTTCTCTATCTTCCTTCCCTGTGCACCCAGTTGCAGGCTTGATCTTCACACCCAGTTGAAGATCTTACAACATAGACTTCTCTCACCACACGATACTTCTCTCTCAACAATAACAACAATCACTCATCATCACATAATCGAACCCATGTCAGGTCCTCTTGACCTTTATTTATACATTACAATAGCTCATCAATAGACTTAGGCCAAAGCCTAGGTGTCAAAACCCTATATATCAAAACCCTAGGTGTCTAAAACCCTAGGTCAATTGACCCACTTTTCTGGGCTTCGCCAGCTTGTCTTTCCTTCTTTCCCGTGAGGTGCTCCAAAGCATATATTGGTGGTTTTTTTCTCTTGCTAAGTTGTCCATAGTCTATCTTCCTTTATAATATGTCTTCCTTGATCTCATCGTCCAAAGAATAACTTTCTTTTGCTTCGCTCCATCTTTTCTTCTCTTTTGCTCACTTTGACCGAGTATCAGTTACTTCACATTTCCTCTTTCCTCCCATAATATTTGCTTTCTTCCATAACCAAGGGCCAAAACTACTGCTGGGAAGGAGGCCATATGCCCTTGCATAGTCTATCTAAGACTCAGGTTGGTCACTCTCTTGAAGAAGAATGAGCATAGAATAGTGCCAAACCCGAAGTTAATTCCTTGGAGTGTTCCTCCTAACATCAGGCCTTACATATACAATTAGGCCCAAAAGAGTGAAATTGAGCATATGGTTGAAGAAAGTTTAGAGGTTGGAATTATTACACCTAGACAAAGTTCTTAATCTGCACTGGTGGTAATGGTACTCAATAAAGAGGGCTCATGGCTTATGTGTCCAGATTATAGAGAGCTCAACAAGATCACCATTAAATACAAGTTTCCCATTCCCATCATTGATGAATTTTTAGATAAACTATATGGAGCAATATACTTCACAAAGTTGGATCTTCATTCAGGGTGCCATCTGATTAGAATGAAGGAATAAGATATCCCCAAAACAACATTCATAACTCATGAAATCCATTATTAATTTTTGGTCATGCCTTTTGGCCTTACGAATGCACCTTCCACATTCCAAGGGTTGATGAATAATTGTATTAACTAAGAAGGATTCATTTTCATGGACTCTAGAGGAAACTAAATATTTTGAAAAACTTAAAGAGGTAATGTTCAAAGATCCTATCTTGAACACACCACACTTCACAAAAACATTTATTGTGGAATGTGATGCCTTGAGAAATGGCATGGGTGATTTTCTAATGCAAGAAGGAAGGCCCCTTTCTTTTGAAAGTTGGCCACTCAAGGGAAAGTACTCACACAAACCCATTTATGAGAAGTCAATGATGGAAATACTACATGCATTAAAGCAATGACACCCTTACCTAATAGGTAGGCACTTCAAGGTAAAAACAAATCACGACAGTCTTAAATACTTCTTGGAACAAAGACTATCTTCAAAAGAGCAACAAAAATGGGTGACCAAGATGTTGGTTTATGAATTTGAAATCATCTACAAAAAAGGGAAGAAAAATGGTGTGGCAGATGCACTCTCAAGAAAAGGATGAATATGTTGAGGCATTTCTCTATGCTATGTCTATCATCCAACCTAATTGGATAACAGAAGTAAGGGATGAATGGAAGAATGACGAAGAATTTTGGACTATCATTCAAAGGTTGCAGCAGAATTCCAGTGCATATGGTACATTTACATGGGAAAATGATTCACTATGGTACAAATATCACTTATATTTATGTAAGAACTCCCAACTCAAAAAAAAATTACTTTTGGAATTGACACCTCTCTGGTAGGAGGGCACTCAAGATTTTTGAAAAAAACATCATAGGGTCAAGAGGGAAGTTTTTTGGGATGGAATTAAAACTGATGTTCAAAGGTTTGTTTCAAAATGTTTGGTTTTCCAACAAAATAAGTTGGAAATAATTAATACCCCAGGTATTTTACAACCATTATCCATTCCAAGTCAACACTGGGAGGAGGTTTCCATGGATTTCATCATATATTTACCGAAGTATGAAGGAAATATTGTCATCATGGTGATTGTTGATAGAATTATGAAGTACGTGCACTTTTGTGCACTCTCTCATCCTTTTAAAGCCAGTACATTTGTTGTCGCATTCATGGAGATAGTTCAAAATCTACATGGAAGCCCAAAGATTATTGTAAGTGACATAGATCCCATATTCACTGAACATTTTTGGACATAATTATTTTCTTGTTTGGGTACTCAATTGGCTCATAGCTCATCTTATCATCTTCAATCTGATGGAAAACCTGAGATAATGAACAAATGTCTAGAAGGATACCTTCGTTTCTTTGTCTCTAATAAAGAAGCACAATGGTTCAAGTGGTTACCCTTGGTAGAATGGTGGTATAACACTTCCTTTCATACTTCAACAAAAATGACACCATTTATGGCACTTTATGGATATCACCCACCATACATAACTTCTTCTCTAAATGTAAAATATAAGGTTAAATAAGTGGAATATCACATCGATCATCAACAAAACGTTCTCCAACTCTTAAATAACAACCTAACCATGGAACAAAATCGCATGAAACAACAAGAAAATAAAAATCGTAGTGAAAGAAGTTTTGAAGTAGGGGATTGGATATTTTTAAGACTACAAACATGTAAACATATATCCCTCAAGAAAGATAAGAAGGATAATAAATTATCACCAAAGTATTATGGCTCTTATCAAGTGTTGCAAAATATTGGTACTATGGCATACAAATTGGAGTTGTTTGCATCTTCATGAGTACATCCAGTTTTTCATATTTCGTGCTTAAAAAATGTTTTAGGTGACAAGATCCTAGTTCAAACTATATTTCTAGAACTTGATAAGGAAGGGAAAATTATATTGGAGCATGAAGCTATCACTAACACAAAAATTCTCCACCTGAGGAATATATCAATTTCAGAGTATCTCATTAATTGGAAGAAACCACCCGCTAAATATTCCACATGGGAAGATGAGTCTTTTATAAAGAATCATCCAAAACTACTCAAATTTTGAGGAAAAAACCTTTATGAAGGGGAGGGGCATGTTAAGCCCTAAATAACAGCACATTACCCCTTAATTGGGGAATATTACATTAGTAATGTTATTTTATTTATGTTGGCTTGGGTCCATTACTTGTAATTGTACCTCCTAGTCTCCTATATATACCAAGGAGACCTTTTCATTTGGAATCATCTTGTATTTGTGAATTCATATGATGTATAAGGAGGTTTCCCCCTACAATATGATTATTATATGAATTTCTCTCTTTATCAAGGTGTTGAGTACTTATTGTGAGGTTTTTGTGCTGTTTTGATATTTGGTTATTAAAAAATCCCCTTTCCTTGCCCCATCATGATGTCTTGAAATATAAGTGTAGACTCAAACTTTCACTACCATTGATCAACCTATAACTTCCACTCTCATCAACCAACCTATCACTGTCATTTTCACATAAACCTGTGATTACCACTATCAAATCAACCAATCATTGTAACTTTGTCACATCAACCAATAATTGTCACTATGTCACATACACATGTTCCTGGTGATCAACCAATCATCCAACCTATCACCATCCCTGTCACATCAACCTATAAATTATGATCAACTAATCATCCAACCTGTCACTTTCCCTGTCAGCTCCACTGTCACTTTCAATGTAACTAATATATCATCATCAACCAACTATAATAATATCCACTCATATGGTTACCAAAACCATTACCATACCATCTACACCAACCATGTACCGGAACCTGTACCATACCATGTACATCAACCATGTACCACAAATTGTGTTGTATCATGCATCAACCATGTACCAAACCTATACCATATCATGCATCAACCTTTTACCAAACCTATACCATATCATGCATCAACTAGGTACCAAACATGTACCATACCATGTACCAAGATCACCGAGAAGTTCCTCTAGCAATGTACCATATCATCATCAACTCATGAAGCATAACATCACCAAGATGTGTCTCAATATCCCCAATCATGTACAATAATAAATTCCAAGTGTAGGTACCAAAGCATCAATGATGAGTATCCAATCATATACCTCAATCATATATCAAAACCATGTACTATGAAATGTTCCTCATCCATATACCATATCACACATGATATGTCTCAATCATGCCATATACCATTTACAATAAGATATCATCAATGAAGTGCCTCAAGCATGTGATAACATCATCCTGACATATACTAAACTAGATACCAATATAGCCAAGATATGTCTCTAATCAATGTACCATGACATCACCAAGATGTTTCTCAACATGTACCAACATCACCAAGACATGCCTCGAGTATGCACCGCAACATCCAATGCATATACCTCAATTACGTGCCATATCACTCATGATCTTCCTCAAGAATATACCATACAATAAACCATATTCCAAGTATCCAATATGTTCCTCAAGGCATATACCAAAAATCATAATGCATGTACCTCTAACATGTGCCTTAACCGCATTAAGAAGTGCCTCAAACATGCATCAATATCACTAAGAAATGTACCTCATACATGTACCAGGAATATGCCTCACAACATGCACACAAAATGTTCCTAAAGTATGTACCAATGTATCAACAAGATATCAAAGACATGCCTTAAGAATGCACCATAACATCACCAACATGTAACCCTAAAAACATGCATACAAACATAAATTTGAACTTGTAGTTTCCCTGATACACAAGATTTTAGATGCGTAACTCTTTCTTAGCCTCAGAAACCTGGTATTAGCATCCTTCCCAAAATTTCCTTTTCCTCATGAGACTAAGACCAGTCAACTAGTGGGGTCTCATAGGCCGATGGTCATACAACCCGCAAGGGTGCCTCACAAGATACCAGTAGTCTAACCCGCAAGGGTCATCTAAACTAGGGTTTCCCAGAAACCCTATCTCTCTTATACAATCCTAAAAATTTTCCATTCACACTTACTCCATTGCCTTAGAATTTCTACCTCAGATTCATCAAATAGATCAAGTATTCTCACATAGAATATATTCAATAAATTTGTGTATATATGAATGCGAGGCTTCTTGAAGTGTATTTATACCTTTTCAAAGTAACTTATTTTCTTAAATTTAGGAGTAACATGTGATTTCTTGTTACAACAACTTGTTGAGGGGTCCGAGATCCCTTTAACTCAACATTAGGAACCAAACCCGCCTTGGAGGCCCAATTAGACTCTGCAGGTTTGATGGGTGGAATGGTTCTCGAGATCTTTCTATCTAACCAATTTACTGATGGGATTTACTTAGTGATTGATAGGATATCTTTTCGTGAAAGTTCCTCCTTCAGATTAAATGTTTCTCTTTTTTGTCTTTTATTTTATTAGATGAAATTGATAAAGTAAGGTGTGATGGTATAAACCAACTGATAGATGGGATTCTTAATTACTAAATAAGGCTAAACCTGAGATAACCCTCATGCCCTAGCATGCAGACAATCATATTCACGCCTACTACAATTCTAGTAATAATACATTAACTTGTTGGCACTTCACACTGACTGAGATACAATTATGGAAATAAAATACGCATCCAATAAGATAAATGCAAGAAAAATAGTTTCCTTAGATCTACCATCAATCACATATTAACACAACGATTCGTTTTTCATCATTTAGAACAAAATAATTGTTAAAGAATTGAAAAAGATAGCTTATCAATAGATTCAGAAACTCTTACTCATTACAACATCATCTACTGAATTAAAATATGGAAGTAGTTCCTCCTCAATCCGATCACATAACGCCTTTGATGAAAAACAATTTTTTTTCTCAGGTTCTAAATAGAACTTCTTAATTAAAGTTGCAGAAATAATTCTTTACAAATCTCAAAAAGAGGGTCTTCTCGCAAAACCATTGACCCTTTCTAAAAGGTCAATCCTCCTATTTATAAAGAAACACTAACTTAAACTAGCTGCCAAAAGTTTGTGTTAAGTAAAACAAAGAGTGACACGTGGCACTTGATCTCTTTGTTCTCTAGAGATCATCTAGTGGATATAATAGAGTGGATGTCTCTTCTCATATTCTGATCACTTGATGAAGACATCCTCGCATGTGTTAGCATATAGGAATCTGTGTTGGTCCATCAGGGGTGAAAGGGTTTCCTTAATCTCTATTTCCCATTCTCTATATTTGATCACTTTGGCACTTAAATGTTGTAGAAATGCATGAGCCTTGATTGGATGTTCCATAAAATTATGTACTTGACCCGATATCATGCTCGCCACCTGCACGATCTCTACTTCCCGCGCTGAGTCATGTTCTGCATGTCATTTGACTATGTCATGAAAATTGACAAAGTCTTCGGGTGAGTCGAACTCTGGGAGGTCAATGTCTTTCATCTTATGATTGATATTTTCTTAGCTTCTTTCACTCTCATCCCACCTCTGTTGTATCTCTGGCTGATATTCTTGGGCCCTACTTACCGAGTATTCGGTTGCCTTCTTAATCCGGGAGATGTTGTTATCCATCAGCACTCGGATACCATGCTCCTCCAAGTCTCGGCCCTTTTGTACTGCACTGATATAATCAATTTGTTCTACAGCCTGGTATTCCTTTTCATGCCATATCTTCATGTATTTATAGGTTTCTAGTGCCATGAGAGTATATTCTTGAAAATCAGCTACACATGCAGTGAAGAGATGTATTTTTCTCGTGAATCCTGCATATGCATCTCGGAATTCACTCTTCAGAAAAATGGTGGCTTGCATTTAGTCTTGGTAATATTTAGCCAGATGGTGTAGATGGTATAGCTCATTATTTGTGGTGACCAATTCCTTTTCATCTCGCTTTGCTCGATCTAGTGTGGCATCAGTGACAACCATCCCTGCATCGATTAGCTCAGATGTCTTTTCATTTTCTGTGCTGAGAAGCTTCTCTTTTGTGGTGATGAGAATCATGCTATCCAACATAAGCCTACTTTTCTTAGTTTTTATCCTCATTATGGATTTCCTCTTCCTTTCGTAAGAAATATAATGTATATCATAAACCTCATCCACGGGCTCAGACATTTGTTGGTCTCCCCAGTTCAGAATGTTTCCCAAGCTACTTTCCGTGTATATTTTCTCTAGGACCGACTCTTGTACTTAGTTGACAGTGGAAGCTTCTATATGTTCCAATGGCTTGAACTCCATTTGGTGTTCATCGGCTGGTGAGTTATCAGTATTAATTGGAGAGACATTCACAGGCTCAATACTTACTTGGTGATCAGTTTGTTAGCACTCTGTAATTTGCCTAAGGTTGCTGAGGCAATCACAGAGGTAACCTCGAACCACTTCGAGTCTTGGATCTAGCCCTCCAAGACTCATAGAGGGATCTCTCTTTTAGATTTAAATTGGTTTGTAAGGGATGTATTTTAGGCTAGCTATAAATGTAATGAAAATATGGAGTTTTTTATTTTAAAATGGTTAGTTTGGGACAGCAAGGAGGGCCATTGGGAAAATGGGGTCTGCACTTTAAACAATGTGATTCACTCTCAGATCTGTACAAAGTTCTTTCACAGGGTAAGGTAGTGGCAATATTGGATCGAATTAAGTTTGATGGCGTCGATTTGAGGAAGAATTAGGGGAGGAAAAAGCCAGGCAAAGGAGCAACTAAGAATTCCTAAACTAGCTTTTTAGAGGATAAACATAAAGATTATCAAAATCTCAGAGGCAGAGTATCTGCTGATAAATTCTTCTCCTATTACTTTCCTTCTGATAATAAGAATTGAAAAAACAATTGGAAAGAGGACAGGAAAACACTTTAACAGAGGAAAAAAACACCACCAACATCCCCACACAGGAATCCTGTAAAAGAAAGCATAACATCACTGATTGATCATTTAATAATTACAGAGAAAAGAAGGTTTTCTGGCCATACACAGCCCACAGTCCAGCAATGAAAATTACACCCTCTTCAGGTCCAACCAAAAACAAAGGCATTTTACTGCTGAAAACCCACTCACACAGGTCGAAACCACCTCACACAGGTCTGACCCTATCCTCTCAGCCCAGTTGAACCCCACTTACATCTTTTTCATGTGTATATAAAGGTAGAATGCTATCAATCCCCTAACAGTTCGAACTCTACCTCTGTTTTCTCAAAATAGAAAACAGTTACCAAGATCTACACATGTCAATTCTCTCCTAAAATGAATCGAACAGTAAATTAAAGGGAAATTTACAATTGTAACTGCTGCCTCGACATCTGGCGATGATATTTTTCTGGTTGGCTTTCCTCCTGTAATTTCTCAACTGTAATTTGAAATCCCTTGCTGGAAAATGCCACTTGTGCTTTGCTAATGTTCAAAACTTTGAACAAATTCGCCACCTGGTGATGATTTGCGCCTGAAAACTGGATAATGGGTTGATATGAGGATCTAGATATGATTTTTAGTTATTGAATTGTTGTCACATGCCTTTGACTGCCATCTGCCTTTGAAACGATGCTACAAAACAATGATGCTTTGCCACCTGTGTAACTGTTACCTAAATATGTGGACATCAAGTTGAAGTCGGGTTCCCTGTTTTCCACTATCCTCAGCGATTTGTAGTTGGAATTCTTTTTAATCGGTGTCCCTCATCGACAACTAAACATTTCCAATCAGAGCGAGCCAAAGCCTTGCTATCATTCATAACAACCTCATAAGAAGTGACAATAACAGGGAATGTTGGACCCACTGATACGCATCGTGCCTGGAAAACAAGAGTTCCACCTTTAGCAATTGTGCCTTGCCAACAAATATTTTTCTCAGCACCTCCATAATGCTCTCCATGGCCTCGTAAACTTGGAGTTCTAGCAGAAGATATGGGTGCCATAAGACATGGACCAACCACAAACTGATCACTGCCATTTAAAAGTGATCCTGGATTTCCACTCTGACCCATAATCTGATTGTCACTGACAGTATTAGCATACCCTAAAAATCCTCTATAGGGTTGTGGCCTAATAGCCCCTTCAACTGGTGTTCTGGCATCTGAAGGTCCTGTGTTTGCATAAGTGTCATCAATTCTTGGCTTTTCGATTTCCTCTGTGGAGCATTTTCATCGAATACATCCCAAGTGCTTGGTAGAGGCCTAACAGGCCTTGGACCTGTTGCTGTAAGAGGGGATGATTTTCCCCAACCACCAGGCCTAGGACTATTTACGTTGACATCCAAAAATTGTGAAACATCTCTGGCCTTGATAATGAAATTCTTCCTTCAGTTGCATGGTGTTCGTGACTGCAGACGAGAGGACCATAAAAATGGCAATGGTGGAGCTCGGGTGTGAAATCCGAATGGCCTTCTAGGGGTGTTGTCTTGTAATTTCAACAGTGTATTTGCTTCAGCTAAAACTTTTGATGAAGAGCCCCACAATAATACTTGAGGTTTCCAAATGAACTATAAAAGGTCTCTGACAAGATGAGTGGTTGTTGACAAATTAGCAATCCTGATAATTAACCGAAATTTAGCCCTTTGAGACAAAAACTTGCACGCAGACATGAAAAGTTGCAGTCCTGGTCAATAATAGGAAAAGACAGTCCTTCGACACTCCATAACATGATCACTTAACTCTCCAGCCTTTTCAAAGTCCTGGATTCGAACAGATTCATTCTTTTCTTTTGTAATCTGTCTGAGTTCTTTGTCAAGTTCTATGGCTTCTTTAGGAAACTGTGCATGGAGAAGGCGTAGTCGAGAACCAGCCTCATCAATGAGATCACTAGCTTTGTCAGGAAGGAAATGATCACTGATATATTGATACGAAAACTTTGCAGCAACCATCAAAGCCTCATCAGTATAACAAAGCTTGTGATGAATCTCATATCTCTCACGTAAACCTTTCAGTATCTGTATTGTCTCATTAACAGTTGGCTCTGGCACTTGTACAGGTTGGAATCTCCTCTCTAGCGCTGGGTCTTTCTCAATGTGTTTCCTATATTCAACCAGGTAGTGGCTCCAATACACTGTAGTTCACCTCGTTCACATCTGTCGATCTGATATACAAAACTGGCCTTGGTCTCTGTTCCCCTTTGACTCGCGCGTTGTGGTCTCAGGTGCATGGAGCTGGAGCGTTGGAGCTTGGCCCCTTGCGCTCGAGTGTTGGCTTGGATGTTGTTTTCTTTGGTGGTTGGCTAGTGTTTTATTTGATGCAGATGCGTGGCTCCCTACAATTGACACCTTGAAACTGATTCAAACACCTGGAAGAGGGTTTTAAACGCTGCATTTTATATATTTTTTTATTCTCTGCGGGTGATATCCCACATTCACACGGTAAACTGAACTTTAAGTGATTATATTATCCAACAGTCATATGTTGTGTCAATGAAGTGAGCCCGAGGCTTGGGCTTTGGGGTTAAGTGTTGGTGCGGGCGCTGACTTGTGTGTTTGTTGTTGGTTTGTGGTGTTGAATATTCGGGGGGTTGGCCCTAGGCCGAGATAATATTTTTGCTAAAAATATTGTCAAATCTTTGCATAAAATTCTGCTAAAAGGAAAAGGCCGAGCGGCCAATGTTTTTCCAAATTCACCAAAAATAACTAATAAACCCAACTTTGCATTTACCCCCAAGAGTCGAATTTACCATTTCAAACCAATCCACCATTTGTTTCTAAAAAATGCACCGGAATGTGCTTTGAAACTCGCGCGCAAGCACTCATCTTATGCTTGATCAGCGTCGGGTGCTTTTCGTTGCCTTCGCCATGCGTCATGAGCGAACACATATGCCTAAAAAAGATAAATATTATTCAGAACACTGATCCCCTATTATATAGGGTTCTAACACAGTTGTTGAGGTGTCGATCTCTAGCTGTTGCAATTCCTTTTTTTGTTCACCAGAACCTAGCTCATCCTTGGAGCTATCTTTTGGGGTCCTCGATAGGTTGAGAAGTTTAGTTTCTAAGGCACTCTTTGCCTCATGGTCTCCCTATAGAGGGTTTGGAATTGATGCATCAAGCATCAGAGAAGATGTTCCCCCTAGTTCTTTCTCCTCTGTAATTGGTATTAGAGTTGTAAGCGAGACATCTGAACTCTCTTCATCATAGTAGATAGTAATTAGATCAAAAATTGTATTAGGCACACCTATTTCACTTGGTTTTCTTGGAATCTCATACTGGGTTGGAATAGTCACCGACGATATGGCATGTGGTGATAAAACTTTGGGGTTTTCTAGATCGGTGGTTTCCTCCAGTGGGGTTGATTATGAGCCATTTAACTTCTCTCTGATGTTGATTGGGTTGGTCGGGGTGATCCTTATAGGTTATATTAGTTGAGGATCATTTTTGAACTGCTGGATGACTCTTTGGGATTCTTCTAATAAAAAAAATCCTCCCCTCTATGCCTCTGTGACTTCTGTTGCTTTGTTTTCTTCTCTCACCCTGAGGGATTCTTGATCTGTTTGTTCTATTGTTTCAACTTACTCGTCCATGCTCATAGCTTTGACCCTAGTCATATTTGGGTTAGATTTTCTCTTTAGTACCTCCTCCCAGTATTTTTCACATTCTGTAAATATCTCGTCTTCAAACTTATCATGTGTGTATGGCTAGCAGGAAGAAACCTATGATGCATGTTGAAGGACTAGGCATTTAGGGTGATGTTTGTGAAATCATCTTGTTGGAAATATGTATTCCAACTAGTTCAAACCATCTTGTTTAGATTGTGCAGTATCCTTCACTATGAAAGAACCTACATGGAAACCATAGGGTATGAACACTCGTTTCTTGTCCTTAACTAAGGTGGCATTATAGCCCTGCAAGATGGTATGGTAACAGATTTCTCTTACGACAAGACGGTATGGGACGTGAGAGGGGAGTAAATGTGGTGCATCAGTGGCCCCAAACACCTTGATATAGGTGGTTTTTTCATATAGGTACCAATAGCCTACCGTTGAGATCATTTTATTGGACACTACAGACAGTCTTGGGAATTCGTTTTTGAAAATGATAAAATGAACCCGAGCTATGAATTCATCATAGATGAGAGTATAATATTTTTTGTACCTATTTTCCCACAAGATGATGAAGTAAATGTGCATAAGTATCTCGACGACGTGCCAACTCAAATTCATGTCGATGAATACATTCCTTGCATAGATCATGTCCAACATATATGAATCCATGTGAAAAGCGGGCGCTTCTCCCTCCTTTGATGTTTGAGCCTGCAATATGTTGGTGCTCAATTGTTTAGAGATAATCACTCCCCAGTTGAAGCTACTCCTGAAAATGGCCACAGTGTATGCCATGGGAATCCATGCCTCCGAGAAATTAGCACAATATCCTCGTATAATTGGTAAATTAGAGCCATTAAGTAGATGTATGGATCCATTGTATTTGTTATCCCGTACCAGTCATTGATCTGGTTTGTGAATTTCTTGTCTTCCTTCCACCACGAGGCCATTAATAGGATGGTGTCATGGAATTCATATAACTTCACTATGAAATATGTGTTTAGCCACTCCTTTGGGTCCCTGTTGTCCCTTGGTTATGAAATGAAGTGAAGAAAAAGGAAGGAAAGGTAAAAAGAAATCTTCATGGGAGACACAGTAACTGTCATTGAGTCGAAGTGAGAAAAAGAGAAGGAAAGATGGTGCGAAGTGCGGAAAAGCAAGTCGTTGGACGAGGAGATTAGGGATGATAGATCAGCAAGAAAGAAGGATTGTGGACAACTCAACAAGCAGAGAAATCCATCATTGGAATCTTTGGAGCACCGTGCGATGAAGAAGGAAAGACAGGCTGGCGAAGTCCGGTAAAGGTGGGTCAAGTTGACCTAGGGTTTTAGACACCTAGGGTTTTGGTATCTAGGGTTTTGGCACCTAGGCTTAGACCTAAGGCTGTCGGTGAGGGATTGTAATGTATACATAAAGGTCAAGAGGACCTGGGTGGGGTTGTTGGTCGTTGAGTATTGGTATGATATTGTTGTTATAGCTCTGTTGTGAAGAGAGAAGATTGTATTGTGAGATCTTCAATTGTGTGTGAAGGTCAAGTCATGTAGCTGGGTGTGCAGGAAGGGAGAGAAAGAGAGAGAAGAAATAATATCTGCTAGCCGAGAGCGTAGATAAGAACTGTATTCTTTGACCTAATAAATAATAAGCACATTTTTGTGGGCGTAGCCCTAGAGAGAGGGTGAACCACATATATTTTGTGTCATATGTGTGATTGATGCTTGGATCTCTTTCATTGTTATATTGTTATTTGCAGTCTTATGTTAGATCAGATATATAGCTGTGCAGGATAGACCTCGTTGATAAGTGATATATGAATTATGTATTGTTGTTGTGATAGATCCACTTGATATTCCCTTGGTTGTAGACATCATTTTCCTGCAACCCCCCTCTTAAGCTGCTTCAGGTGAGATTGCATCTGCTTTGTAGGTGATTCCGAAAGGTCCAGTAGCTAGGGCTTGTTGGTGCACTCTTGGAGTGAACCTCGGGTCTACCCCTGTGCAAACAAATGGTTTTTTTGTCAGGACAGGAATCTGTGTAAGGGAATTTCAAGGTGGTTCCCATCGAAGACAGAGATTCAAAAGTGGATAGAGGATCAAGAGAGGGACTTTGTTGAAGCCCAAAACAAGAACCCTAAGCTAAGTATTGAAGGTTGGTTGCAAAGACACATCTTCACCAATATTCACGAGATCTTCTTTGGAGGAATCCATCAAGAGCTATATGAGTGGTTAGCTAGGTTAGCCGATCCCCAGTTTGAGATCAGATATAGACCTCCTATGGTATGGATGTCAGAGTTAATTAAGAAGGTTAAGAGAGTCGACAACACTGTATAAGGGGTTGTAGACCACTGGTGTTGGTCACTATAATTTCTTAATTAATTTAAACAATCAAGTGCTACATAAATTGTCAACCCAGGGAAGTCTATTTATTTCAAAGGTAACCACGCACTATATATGCTCAATTCCAAAAGCAACCTAGAGTTGTAGTAAAGAAAACTATATTAATCACACTTGCCTTGAATGAGCTGAAGTCCTAGCTTGAATTACAGAAAAGAAAACTACTTATTGCAGAGCTTAAAGAGATGATTAATCTAAGAATCCTGGATTACATTGAAATAACAACTGCAACAGGAAAGAACAACTATTCTGTAACCAGAGAACATGACTCTATTCCCAAGCTGGAACTTCAACACTTTGTTCTGATGAACACACTTTCATGAACTCACTAATGCATTGAAGGCCTAACTATTCTAACAGAGAACATGACCCTTAATTCCTTCCTTTAAGCAGGAACCTTTAGTACTAGTCTCTGATTAGCACACTCATGAAAATAATTGAAAGATGACTACTTCTAACAGAGAACAGGACCCTTTAATTCCTTCCTTTAAGCAGGAACCTTTAGTACCAGTATCTGATTAGCACACTTAGGAAAATAACTGAAATCTGACTACTTCTAACAGAGAACAAGACCCTTTAATTCCTTCCTTTAAGCATGAACCTTTAGTACCAGTCTCTGATTAACACACTCATGAAAATAACTGAAAGTTGACTACTTCTAACAGAGAACAAGACCCTTTAATTCCTTCCTTTAAGTAGGAACCTTTAGTACCAGTCTCTGATTAGCACACTCATGAAAATAATTTAAAGCTAACTACTTCGAACATAGAACAGGACCCTTTAATTCTTTCCTTTAAGCAGGAACCTTTAGTACCAGTCTCTAATTAGCACACTCATGAAAATAATTGAAAACTGACTACTTCTAACAGAGAACAGGACCCTTTAATTCCTTCCTTTAAGAAGGAACCTTTAGTACCAGTCTCTGATTAGCACACTTCATAAATCCATCACACAATATTGCTAATTAAAATGATTAACAATTAACCAAGCATGAACCTCATGAAAACAATGTAACATTCAATAAAACAGAATTCTTAATAAGACAGAGTTCAGTAGTGTTTCAGCAAAGCAAAAATTAATCAAGGCATAAATAGAGATCACACTAACACACTATAAAACTAATGGGTGAATCTTGTGAAGAAGGCGGGCCCTCCCTTCTCACAAGATTCCCTTGAGATGAAGAGGCTAGAGAAGGATGCTCAAAACAGTCTTTTATTCATCTATCAATGTATCACATTACAATCTGAAAATGAAGTACGTCCTTCTCTGTGAAACTTTCTTAGTACAAAAACTGGATCCCTTCGAATGGCGATTTCCTCTTATTTAAAGAGGATAATCCCTTCAGTACAATTGATCAACAAATTATAGGTGTATATCTGGGTCATATTCTTAGTCGGATCGAATTTCTAAACTGTAATAGGATGTCCTAGTCTCCCGCAACAGAATGCTATTACAAGTGCTAAATGAGGTGTTGTTGTTACAGCTGGAGTAATAGTTATTTCTTGTTTCTGTTGTTGCATGTTGTTTCGGCATCGCAAATCGTGGTTGTTTCAGCCACGGGGATGGTTGATGCCTTGCTCACGGTGTGGCTGTTGTAGTCAATATGTGTGAGTTGTTGTTGACCACGGACTGTGTAACGACTTCCTGTGTTTCAACATCGTTGACCATAGACTGTGTAACATCTTCCTCTGTGTTTCAGCAACGTCGACCATGGACTGTGTAACAACTTATGTGTTTCAGCATTGTTGACCATGGACTGTGTAACAGCTTCTTCAGCATTGTCAACCAAGGACTGTGTAACAACTTCTATGTTTCAGCATCGTCGACCCAGGATTGTGTAACAACTTCTGTGTTTCAACATCGTCGACCATGGACTATGTAACAACTTCTGTGAATTGATGTTTCAGTAATAGGCCTCAAATGCTAATCTGCAGTTTGAACTGTTTCAACACTTATACATTTCTAATCAATGGTTAAGTACGAGAGTGATGTAAAATATTATGCAAAACAGATTAAACGTATAGTAATGAGAAGGGACGTTGTATACCTTTGGAATGATAAGATAAAGTGATAATATGAGTTTAAATGTGGGTGATCAAGAGTGTAATAGTGGCAAAAAGTATGGGCAAAAAGGTACATTGTGTGGTCCTAACATCCCCCCCAACTTAAAGTGTTGCATGTCCTCAGGGAACTTCACTCTGAATCAGAGTCTGAATACCGACTCTGACCATGCAAGTTACTCAAGCAGTAGTTGTGGGAGGTACTGTCCGTTGGCGCTCTGAACCCTTGGACCCGTTGTAACCTTTGCCAGGCTGTTGTTTTTGTCTTCTTAGGCAACCTATAATGGATTTGATATCTTTCTATTGGCAACCAAAGGATAGGAAAATAAAAACGATACCCTATCCAGCTTTCAACACATTGTTGAAGACACTGGATGTAGTTAGGTAACCTGGAGATTTCTACCTCAAGGTTAGTGGGGCTAAAAGGATTGTGTTCCTGTCTTTTCTCAGTGGATTGCTGCCAAAACAAGTTGTTTGCCTGGAGGGCAACAATCTCTATGGATCTGATGAAGTGCTGACAATCCTAAAGAACTGTTGATTGTAGCTGCTGAACATGTTCAATTATACCTAGTTTTTTTAAGAACTGATAATATTCTGTGACAAAGGTAGCTGCATTCAGTGGTTCTAGTCTTATCCAGAGCAGGCGGTTATCCTAATTGTTCTTGGCAGCCATGAAGTCATCCTGCCATATAATATGATTGTGGAGAAAGGAGGTGAATGCCCGGATCTGGATGTCCCCAACAAGAGGATTAAGGTTCAGCTTCCTGTTCTCGGGGATGGCCTCATTATGAAAATATGCCTCGCAGAGGAGGTGTTGATCCCTAGCAGATGCTTCTGTAAAGGTTTTGACAAAATTTGTTGGGTGTAGTACTGCATGGGGTCTGCCTTCTATGATTGATTTGATCTGAAACCATGTGAATCATTCCATAAGGAACAAGGAGTAATTGGAGGATGGTTTCCTTGTGGCCAATAGCTTTTGTTCCATGTCAAATACCAGGGCCAATATGCCTTTCAATTATTTGTTCTATTTCTTCAGGGCACGAGCTTCCTGATGTGTCTGCTCTAAATCTTCCCAATTTGAGTAGGTATGATTTATCCAAATTTGTCTGTGCTCTTGCAGGGTTTTGGCCTGTGTAGCAGCATATTCTTTCTTCCATTTCTGTATTACTGCCTTCTCATCCCATGGCTGAGTTTGTGTTTCAGTGTTGCAAATGGTGGGATGAGGTAAGGTCTGAGTAGATTTTTCCACAAAAGTGTGGATATTGGTCTGGCTGGGAGGGGAAGATTCTTCACTAGACACTATTTGTATGGCTTTGTTAACAAAAGCAGGGGTTTCAAGTTTGACATTTGCTGCAGGGCCAGGTTTAGTCCTAATCTTGGGAGGTCCTGTTGGTTCTTGTGTTTCAGCTATAGCTGGTTCTGGTGTGACCGCTATAACTGGTTCTTGTGTAACAACAGGTTCTTCGTCTTTGACTGCAAAATTTGAAGAAGTAGGGAGAGCTCCTGGCATTGGGATTTGGATTACCTTGTAACCTGCTTGATAGTAGATATCTCCACACTGAAAACACATATATTCCTTACATGGGCTCTATGTTGTAGTCTCCTCTGACATGGTTGCAATGCGAGCTAGGGTGTGCAAGTTGTGTTCCTTCTCATATGCTTCATTTGCCATGGATAGTTCTTGCTTATATGCTTCCAGTTCAGACTTTAAGAACTCATTTTCTAGAAAGACAGAGGCCATTGTTGGTTCTGGTTGAGGGATGACTGGTTCTTGTGTGGCAGTCATAGCCTCACTAGCTGATTCTTGTGGAGCAGCTACAGGAATGGCATTTGATTCTTGTGTTTCAGCCTCTTGATGTAAGGATAGTAATGTTACAGCACCCTGAACCTCTGATTCCTATATCTCAGTATCAGTATCAGCAGCTGGTTCTTGTGTTTCAGCTGTAGCTGGTTCTTGTGTGGCAGCTATGGCTGGTTCTTGTGTTTCAACCACTGAATGAGTAGCTGGGTCTTGTGTTTCAGCTACTGAATGAGTAGTTGGTTCTTGTGTTTCATCTACTGAATGATTAGCTGGTTCTTTTGTTTCGGCTACTGAGTGAGTAATTGGTTCTTGTGTTTCAGCTACTGAATGAGTAGCTGGTTCCTGTGTTTTAGCTACTGAGTGAGTAGATGGTTCTTGTGTTTTAGCTACTGAATGAGTAGCTAGTTCTTGTGTTTTAGCTACTGAATGAGTAGCTGGTTCTTGTGTTTCAGCTACTTGATTTGAAACAGATGATGTCGCAACTCCATGGACCTATGGTTCTTGTGAAATAGGAAAAGATTTCGGCATTTGGGAGGTTGGAGGTGTACGGGGTATTATTCGGATGGGTTGGGGGTCTAGGGTAGTGGAAATAATGGCTGTCCTTGTTGAGGCCCTTGTTCGCTTCTTTTGTAAGAAGGAAGAAAAGAAGGGAATTTGTTTTCATTTACGTGGGGGTCTTTCCTCAATGATGGGGCAGGGGGAATTATCTGGCTCAGAGTCATCGCTAAGAATATGAAGGGCAGGAGTGGATGATTCTAGTAAGGTATGAGGTGGGCTTGGTATGGTAGGGGGATTGATTAGACTAATTGGTTCTGTGGGCGGGCTATTGGGTACTTCTGGTGAGTCTGGGGGGTTTTGTGGTTGCTTCTCCTGGAGGTTTTCAGGAATTTTGGCAGCTCTTTGGGGGTTTATAGGTGGGTTGTTTAGTGGAGGGTTTTGTTGGGAAAATCCCCTTTGTATAAGAAGTTGGACGAGACAGTGATGGGTGAGTGAAAGGGTGGGATCTTTAGCCTTTTTGCAGTAGTGCGCCATATTTTTAAGGAAACCAAGAAAATAATAAGGAATATTCACCCGTTTGTTATGTCGTAAATGAGACAACAGAAGAAAGTCATGCTGGTAGACTACCTGGTATCGGCCTTCACAGGTAAGGTAATGTTTGACGAATTTTGCAACTTCCGGCCATGGGGGTGGCAATGAGCTGAGTCGAACACCCCGACCTTTAAATTCAATTTGTTCTTCTGGCAAGAAGAAGTTCTGCTGGGCATTCCAAATGATATGTTTACGGATGAACATGCTAATTCCATCGGTGGGAAGACCCGAAACTTGTGCTATATCCTCTTCTGTTACTGAAATTCGGACCCCTTGGACAATAGAATGGTCTTCCTGAAGGTTTTGAGTGAATTGCAGAACCTGTTGTTCATCATACCCCTGGAGTCTCTGAAAATAATTGAGCCATCCTACCTGCTGAAAAATTTGATAAGCTACTGGATAATGTTCTAACAGGGATGTCATGGCGGGTTCGTTCCGTATAACAGAGACTCCCATAGCTACCAGCTCGGTAAAGTACACCGTCAAAGAGTTTGAGTAAAAGCTTCTACGCAGAGTGAGTTTTCTGAGTGAAGGTATGCAAATGGTGGTAAAACACGCGAAAGGATGGTGAAATAGGAACGACGGTGGTGAATTCGTGTGAAATGATGGTATAAAAGATTTGATATGTCCTCCCCCCTGTCAAGTGCGGCTAATAATGATTGCACTCGAATTTGGAATCTTCTCATTAACTATAGCTTAACTGCATTACATAAAATTTACATACCTCGCCTTACCTTTTAATTCGTGCTGCAAACAAAATATAATGCCTGTCTATGGTAGTTTTGTCGTAGTCGTGGTGGAGAATTTGGATTTGTTAGATGAATTGTATCAAGGATTTGTTGCCTGGAAGGACGAATTATAGTATGAGAGCATAAAATCTTGCTAACAGATAATGTTGAAAAGTTGGTGTTTTAGCAACAGAAAAGACGGGGCGAAACAATTGCTGGACGATGTTGTTTTGTTGATGAGAAAATGTGAAGAACTGCTGAACAATAGTGTTTCAGCAACAGGAAAAATGGGGCGAAACAATTGCTGGAAGGTGTTGTTTCATCGATGAAGAAAGTGAGGAATTGTCGGACTGTAGTGTTTTGGCAATAGGGAGAAGGCGAAAAGTTGTTGTAATTGGTGTTTCAGTAATGGGAAAAATGATGAA
>JZKD02S2124165.1:358273-376075 GCA_000966675.3 Picea glauca
ATCCATATTTACTTCTTATCAACCATGAAAAAATAATAATGAGTCATATTTACATCAAACAATATTGGGTCCATTACCCAAACCTTTGTGCTACGGGGCTTTCTTCAAGGGTTGAGATCAATCACAACCAACCTTAATCAATAGTTCACCTTGAGAACTTGTTCAAGAAAAACTACAAAGACAAGGGTTTCTACAGTGGAGAAGAGGCAGATCTGACAGATGAAGAGCATTCATAACCCACCAGAGCAGAGGAAGATGAAGATGAAGAACTTTGCCACAACGAGACAGAGACATTAGGAAATACACATACCACTGAAGTAAGTAAAATCGATCCTTTTGTTATTTTAGAAACGTTAAGTAATCATAATATTCTGAATCACCAGAGTTCACAGACTACTACTACTAGTAGTTCAACATCTACTCAGACAGGAAACCTAGGCAACTCTATGGAAGATGAGATGAGGCTCCCTATATTTAAAGGAGATGGAACTGAAGATCCTGATCAACACTGGTTCATGTACGAGGCCATATGGAACATTAAAAATATTACGGATGAAGCTGTTATAAGAAACCAGTTTAGCACTACATTGAGGGATCACGCGCTAAGTTGGTACATGAAGATTGTCCAAGGACTTGCGTAGCCTAAGCCACTAAATGAGATCAAGAATGTGTTGGTTGCAGAGTTTAAAAAACCTAATTCGGAGTCACAGTGTATTACTGAGCTGAAGGAGATGAAACAGAAGGTAACCGAACCTGTTTGGGAGTTCGATAAGATATTCAAGACCCTAACAGGTCGATTAACTTTTAAGATCCCAGATGAGCAGAAAAAAGAATGGTTCATCGTTGCTCTTTTACCACACATCATAGTTCCCCTAATGTAGCATAAGATTTCATCATAGGTAGAAGCTTTGGAGATTGCCATGAAGCTTGAATCAACACCTATGGGAGAATCTAGCTCAGGCATGAGCCAAATCTTGAGCCAGCTTACTAGTTTGTCTCTACATGTTGAGGATATGAAGAAGGACAAGGGGAAGGACAAAAGAGAAGATATCTAGTGTGTAAGATGCAGATCCAAAGGTCATGATAAAGAACACTATCCCATGTTTCATGAATATTTGGCCTTAGGAGTGTTGAGCCCCTTGAAGCAAGTCAAGTTTCCCTGGTGCGAAGTATGCAAAAAATGGCATTGCCCTGGTGAGTGCTACTATATACAGAAGTATGTTCAGACACCCAAAAACTTGTATTTCACATTCTTTAAGTCTGTAGGGAAGGATGATTGATATTGTAGGGATTTTTACCTGATGCATGAATGATCAAGAGACATATACAATATCCAAGGTGAAGTACACCAAGAAGGAAACAATGCATAGTATAATTCTCCAGGGAGAGGAAGTTTCAATCGTCGCGGTGGATACAGAAGAGGAGGAGGAGGAGGAGGTATGGGTCGAGGCCGAGGAAAAATAATCTATTACAACTGCGCGCAACCAAGGCATTTAGTGAGGAACTGCCAGAACCCTTGCACAACCTGCAGTTAATGCAATTCCTTCGAGCATGTCATCGAGGACTGCCCTTTGCTTCTAGCTAAGCTTCAGGAAAGATGAGGACCTTAGAAAAACCCACAAGTACAACTGATATATGTTGAACCTTGTAGAGAATACCCTAGAGTCATTTTTATCACTCGAGGAGGCGCTGCTATAGGAGAAGATAGAGCAGCCCAAGGAAAGACTGCAAACGACCATGGAGTCACGAAAACTACAGCGAAGACCCCAATGTTCGATGCTAAGAAAGAAAGACAGATATTTGAGGAGGAAATAAAAGAGTTCAAAGGATATCAAGGGTCTTCATCAAAGAAACAACCAGAAATCAAAGAATATGGCATGCCTCAGGCGTTTGATCAATATGCGTCACCAACAGAAGGAAAAGAGGTAAGCAAACTCATGGAGTTTCTGTGCACTTGTGTTAAGTTGATTCAAGATAAAAGCACTATACAAGAATTACAAGATTTAATCAAGTAGTATGAGGTAGGAAAGATAGATTCCTTACTGAATAGGGCAGTGCACCAAATTGGGAAAAGGAGAAGGAAAAATAAAGAATTACACCTGAATGCCAAATAGGATAATATGATATAGACTATGTGGTCCTCGACTTAGGGTCGGAGATCAATGTCATGATGAAGCAAACCTGGGCACTGATGGGAAAATCAAAGTTGATCTATTCCCTTATCAGGATTAGAATGGATGATCAGCAAGTTGTCAGCCCATTTGGATGATTGGAGCATGTCCCTATGGACATCGATGGAGTTAGAACCTTTGCAGATTTTGAAGTAATTGAAATTGTTGATGACAACTGCCCTTATCCTGCATTATTAGGAATTGATTGGGCCTTCGACAATTCTATTGTTGTTGATATAAATAAGAGGCGTATGACATTTGAAAGAGATGGTCTTAGGTTCATTGCACCTTTAGATCCAGATGAGGGTCCTCGATACACAGAGCCTGACAGAGAAGAAGATCACGCATACGAACTGGAAAACATCTACAAACTAACAACCAGATAGCAGGATTATATCAATCCTACAGTCGATGGGAATCTGAGTTGGCGAAGCGACAACACATGTTCATCAGAATCAGAAGAAGCATTGGAGAACTGGCAGAACCATATGTATGAAGTCTCTACCAGAAGATGTGTTAGACTAACTAGAGAGGTTCTCTGCATTAGCACAATAGTGAGTAACTTACCCACATTTGATGGGTTGAACCCTTTAGAAAACTTCTTATCAGAGTTTGAGACAAGTGTACCAACACAACAGAAGTTGTTAGCAATGGATGAGGCCATGAAAGCCACACCAGCAAGATGGTGGGGACACACAAAGGAAACATCACAGACTAGACACAATGTCAAACTTTGATGACAACACGGTTCTCAGCACAAGTAGGAAGCTACAAAGTGAGGTACACAGGTTGAAGTTTCCCAAAGGACCATGTGCAAAGTTGTGAAGAGGCCTGGAGTGACATTCCTCAAGAACAATGGGTAAACAGATTCATTAACACACTGGACACGATCCCTATCAACTGGTACCTTCAAGCGGAGTTGTGCCTCGTCACTTCAGATTAGGAAGGTATGATCCAGAATTTTGTAGCCACCTTTTTGTTTGAAAGTCAACTTCCTTCAGTAGAACAAGCATTAAAGATTATGAGATAGAAAGTATTTAAGGAGGCATATGGCCTCCCTTTGGAGCAAGAAGAGGATGAATGGACCGCACCATTCCAGAAATTCCAGGGATGTTACAACATTAATGCCGATGAAGATGATGATTTGAGGAAGGTAAACATCGCTGAGACAGAAAGCCATAGAAATGTGGAAGGACTAGGAGTTGAGCTGCCATTCATAGGACATGTGACTAAAATAAAGAAAGTCAATATTGGGATAGAGGAGACACCGAAGCTTGCCAATGTCGGAGATTATTGGGATGCTGCTACCATTGACAAGATTACAGAGTTATTACACGAATATCAGGACTTGTTCTTGACCAAGTTCATTGATATGAAGGGAATCAAAGGGCCTATGGGTGAGATGAGAATACCTTTGAAACCATATGTGAAGCCAGTCAAGAAAATACCTTACAGACTAAACCCGAAATACAAGGAAAAAGTGATGGTGGTACAAGACAAGAAGACAGGAGAAATCGGGATCTTTGTGGACCTCAGAAAGTTTAATGATGCATGTCTGCATGACCCTTTTCCTACACCATTCACAGATGAAGTGTTGGATAACGTGGGAGGCCAGGAAGTATATTATTTTATAGACGGATTTTTGGGATACCATCACATCCGTATTTCCAAGGAGGACCATCATAAGACTACATTTTCCACAGAGTGGGGATCCTACGAATATATAGTAATGCCATTTGGATTGAAGAATTCCCCAACCATCTTTTCCAGGGTGGTGGTCGAAGTGTTCAAATAATTTTTTCATAAATTTTTAGAAGCATACTTTGATGACTGGACTATTTTTAGTTTTTTGAAAAGTCATATTGAATGTCTAAGACCAATGTTGGAAAAATGCAGGCAGTGTCAAATTTCTTTGAATATGAAGAAATGCATCTTCTTCTCACCATTTGGAGTGTTATTACGTCATATTGTATGCAAGAAGGGATTGCCGGTAGACCCATCTAAAATTGAAATTATAGTTGATTTGCCACCTTCTACTTCATTCAAACAACTGCGCACTGCACTAGGACATACTGGATATCATAGGAAATTTAACAAAGGATATGCCCAAATTACAACACCAATGGAGAATCTTTTGAAGGACTACCAGTATGAGTGGACAAATGAATGTCAGCAAAGCTTCGACACACTGAAACAAAAGAGGGTTATAGTGCCCATTCTGCTTTTTCCAGATTGGAGCAAATAATTCCATGTGCATGTCGATGCATCTTCTATTGCATTAGGAGTAGTACTGGAACAACCTAGAGAAGGGGACATTGATCATCCATTATCGTTTTCCATAAGGAAGCTATCCACATATGAAGTTAATTACACCACTACAGAGAGAGAGGGATTAGCCATGGTGTATGCACTGCAAAAATTCTGCCACTACTTGTTGGGAGGACACTTTAAAATGTTTACTGATCACTCTGCGCTAAAGTACCTAGTCAATAGACCATTGTTGGGGGGGGGGAATATGCAGATGGATTATGCTATTTCAAGAATATGATTTTTAGATCATAGTTAAGCCAGGAAGAATGAACAAGGGCCTAGACCACTTATCAAGGTTGGAACATGGTGAAGAACCCACCAGTTTGGAGGATACATTACCGGATGCACAACTACTCACCATTAGAAATATTGATGACCACTTCACAGACATAGTCCAGTTCCTTTGAACAGGAATGGCTCCAAGTGCATATACAATTCCTCAAAAGAAACATCTAGTGGCGCATGCTATAGACTTTTCACTTATAGCTGGACAACTGTACAAAATGGGACTGGATGAAATATTAAGGAGGTGTGTTATGGAGACAGAGCGACCATTGATCCTCATAGAAGCTCATGAAGGAATCGCAGGAGGACATTACGCAGGGAAAGAAACTGCGCAGAAGGTTCTGCGAGCTGGCCTTTGGTGGCCTACGTTACACAAAGATACTAAAGAGTATGCTATATCATATGATGTATGCTAGAGAATTGGAAAACCACCCCGAAGAGATGAAATGCCATTAGCACCGCAGATGACCCTACAAGCATTTGAAAAGTGTTCCATTGACTTCGTGGGACCTATAAACCCACTAGGAAAGCCCACAAGAGAAAGGTACATTATTACTGTAACAAAATACTTAACCAGATGGGCCAAATCCAGAGAAGTCAAGGACTGTAGTGCAACTACAGCTGTGCATTTTATATTCGATGACATAATAACCAGGTTTGGATTCCCTAAGATTCTTATGAGTGATCAAGGTACACATTTCATCAATAAGACAGTTGAAGCCCTGACTGAAGAATTTGCAGTCCACCATCAAAAGGGTACACCTTACCATCCACAAGAAAATAGAAAGGTTGAAGCATTCAATAAGATCTTAGAGACATCATTCACAAAGATTTGCAGCATGAACAAGGATGACTGGGATTTAAGAGTACCAACAGTACTCTGGGCCTATAGAACCACTTGCAAGAAATTAACAATGCAGACCCTCTTCAAGTTGGTTTATGGTCTCAAAGTTGTTGTCCCAATGGAATAATTAGTACCAAGCCTAAGAATTGTTTCATTTATAGACATGGATGATACCAAAACTGTTCGCGAGAGGCTTGCATAGTTGGTTGAACTGGAAGAAGACAGATTCATTGCAGGATTTCATCAACAAGTTTAGAAGGAACGAGAAAAGGCCTATCATGACAGATACATCAAGAAGAAGACATTCAAGCAAGGTGATTTAGTACTGGTGTATGACATTAAGTTTATCAAACACCTTGGAAAGTTCAAAATGCATTGGCTCATACCATATGATATTTCCTATGTTACAGAAGGAGGATTTGTGTAGCTGAAGACATTGAAGGGAGACTGGAAGGAAGGATTGGTGAATGGGAGTCAACTAAAGTTGTACTATGGTAACCAGTTGCCTCGCAACTCTCAGTAAAAGCATGAGGAAAAGGGTCTAGGTACCAGGTGCAGTTGAAACTGGGTACCAGACACAGAAAAGACAGTTTGCACAAGGATGGAAAGGAGGCATAAAGAAGAAAGAAAGGGTTGCGTTGCACAGTCCAAAGTCGAAGTAAAACAAGAGGATCATATCTGAAGTGCCTTGGGACGAGTCATAGGTGAGTGTCGGGGGCCTATTGGCCCTTGGTTATGGAAGGAAGTGAAGAACAAGGAAGGAAAGGTAAAAAGCAAGCTTTGCAGGAGACATAGTAACTGTTACTGAGTCAAAGTGAGCAAAAGAAAAGGAAAGATGGAGCGAAGTGTAGAAAATAAAGTCGTTGGACGAGAGGATCAAGGATGATAGATCAACAAGAAAGAAGGATTGTGGAAAACTCAACAAGCAGAGAAATCCATCATTGGATTATTTGGAGCACCACATGATGAAGAAGGAAAGACAGGTTGGGGAAGTCCGGAAAAAGTGGGTCAAGTTGACCTAGGGTTTTAGACACCTAGGGTTTGGGTATCTAGGGTTTTAGCACCTAGGCTTTGACCTAAGGCTGTTGGTGAGGGATTTTAATGTATAAATAAAGGTCAAGAGGACCTGGGTGGGGTTGTTGGTCATTGAGTATTGGTATGCTATTGTTGTTATACCTCTATTGTGAAGAGAGAAGATTGTATTGTGAGATATTCAGTTGCGTGTGAAGGTAAAGTCCTATAGCTGGGTGCGCAGGAAGGGTAAAGAAAGAGAGAGAAGAAAGAATATCTTCTAGCCGATAGCACAGATAAGAACTATATGCTTTGCCTTAATAAATCATAAGCACAGTTCTGTGGACGTATCCCTAAAGAGAGGGTGAACCACGCATATTTTGTGTCGTATGTGTGATTGATGCTTGGATCTCTGTCATTGCTATATTTTTATTTGCAGTCTTATGTTAGATTAGATCTATAGTTGTGCAGGATAGACCTCACTGATAAGTGATATATGAATTATGTATTGTTGTTTTGATAGATTCACTTGATATTCCCCTGGTTGTAGACATCTGTGTCCTGCAACCCCCCTCTTAAGCTGCTTCGAGTGAGACTGCATCTGCTTCATAGGTGTTGCCGAAAGGGCCAGTAGCTAGGGCTTGTTGGTGCACTCTTGGAGTGAACCTCGGGTCTACCCCTGTGCCAACAGTCCCTGATCTTGTAATATTTATGGACCTCTGTCGAGAGACAAACACTGACACATCCACCATTCGCGTCATTGACTAGGCACTTCATCCTGTCTATATGATCGATTATCCAACCTAGAGTCTCAATGCATGCCAAGACCTGGGTTTGAAAAGATACCATATGCAGGCATGACCACTAGATGTTTGGAAAAACCTGGTCATCGAGCGCCCTTACATCCGGGTTGTTGTGGGGAATAAACTTCGGGTAATCTTAATGGTTAATTCTATTGAACAAATCTCCCCATTGTCGGAGCATTATCTTTGATCCAATACTTAATTTGGTATCACCAAAAGTTGGGGGTTGAGAAAATTCCTTCTTAGTTGATGTCTTGATAATTGGTTTCTCTCTAGTATAAAATTCCAACTGTCTTGCAACGTCGGGAGAAGATCCTTCGCTGACCTCTGCTTCCTTCAATTTTTGTGCCCTTGGTGAGCGTTTGGTCGTTGGCTTCCTTGGAGTCATTTTCCTACAAATAGAACAAGTTTAGACAACGTGTTGTAGAGAGAATGTTGATATATAAAAATGTTACCGCTGAAATGATAAAATTATCACATACCTCTTCTTCGCACTAGCTTAACTTGGTTTTGAAATTATGAGAATGAAGTGTAACTTCTTAGTTACTCTCTTCGCTTCTTCGACTTCTCTAGAAATGAGAAACTTGTGTGCAAAATTCTGGGGTTTGAAACTGTCTTAGTGAATTAAATGGAGAGAATACTTACCTTGTCACACCAGTTCTTCAATTCGGGGTGTAAGTGTGGTTCTACAAAATCTGTCGTCAGATCCACATTATGCTCGAGATTAAATGCAGTCATAGTTTGGTGGTGCAAGTGCAGGCTATAATTTGGTTCATCGACGATTTAAAATTCTCGTTGTTCGATCGACACATGGGTTAGAAACGTATGTAGATCGAAACATTAATTGGCCTATTAAATGACAAAATCCGATTTTATTTTCTTTTGAAAATGTCCCATCATTCCGCTAATTTAAATGGGTGTCTCAAGAGTCAGTGCTTTCCTTTAGACAATGTTCATTGATATCTCTTGGAAAAATATTCGATGTCGATGCATCTAGTTGTACAACACTGATGTGAAAATGATGACCTAGAAGTGTGACTAGGACATGGGGAAACCTAAGGTGACTCGAGATGAAACTAGGTCATACAAAATGCCTACGCATCAAAGACATGTGGTGTTTGAGATTGGCTTCATCGTTTAAGAGTGTTATTTAGAATCGATGATTTTTGTTATATAAGTGTTTTAACAAACATGTCCTACCCTGTCGATGCCGAAAAAATATCAAGGATCGACGATCGACGATAAGTTTTTTATTTTTTAAAGTGTTCCCGGATCACCCCCTCGAGACTTGTTGATGCTTAAATGCATCCGGGATCGGTGATCGACGATGTGTCAATGAAAACTTTTTCCATGATTTAAAACTTTGAGATTTCACCGACCCTGAACAAATGCATCAATAATCGGTTATCGAAGGTTCATCATGACCCATATCAATGTTTATCCCTTTCCTCTTTCGTCGACGCCGATGGGATATCGACCATTTCCTAAATCTTATCTGTGAACATCTACCGCAGATCTACTTCAGTTTTTACCTACGTCAATGATACATCGGTGGTCGGAAATTATTGTTACTATGTGGTTATTTTTCTACTCAGATTTTGCGGACGTCGAACATAAGTTCGTGGGTCACAATTTTAGTTGTGAATTCTTAGTTAAAATGCCAAGTTCCTTTTAGATACAAAGGTTTTCACTTTGACAGGTCCAAATAAAACCAACTTGATCGATGATGATACATGGAAATGAACTTACTGATCCTACACAATGGACTTAATTCCGACAGCAGAATAAAATAAAACAAGTGGTACCCAAAAGAGAAAAAACTTCATAAACAATTTTAGGGTGTGTTGAGCGCCCAACACCACTTTACCCTTTAATTAATGACTTGTAACTAATAATCTCTTCTTAACCATTCTTAAGGGCTTCCAACTTCACGACCTCATAACTCCTCAACCGTGAGGAAATACATGGCATACCACCTACCATTGGAAACAATATGATGAGGACTATCCATCTATATGTGTGTTACCTTCATTTACACTATCCTTCATGTCGTTATTCCTAAAAAAAATTGGGATTCATGAGCACACCTCTAGGGATTCTTGTAGAATTCTTCAAATTCACCCATCACATATGTTAACATCAATGAAAACCACTTTTTTTGACATCAATGACAACCAACTATCAATCAACATCAATGACAACCAACTATCCAATAGGGCTCTCAACCAAGTGGCCAAGGGTGGTTGCAAATCCAACTTTTTGTAGGGAATATCACAACAAAAATATTTTGATGATATGAATTATTGTTTATTCTCATCTTTGATTCTCTCCTTACTCAATCTACAACAACCATTTGAGATTTAGACCGATGCTTTCGATTATTTGGTTGGTTTCATTCTCATTCAATATGGTCATCCAGTTTCCTATCATATTGAGACACTCTTAGATGTCGTCCATAAGTACCCCACCTATGACAAAGAAATGTATTCCATCATACAATCCAACCACCAATGGAAGCATTAAATTATAGATAAGGATACATTCATCCATATAGATCACAGGCCTCTGCAGTTCATGTAGACATAAGGAAAATTGCAAAATGAATGCCATCAAAAGTGGTCCACATACTTGTAGTATTTTAAACTCAACATTAAGTACAAGAAATGAAGCACCAATCACGTCACTGATTGACTCATTCAACCTCCAGTTGCATCACTAACCACGGTTCTCGACTCTTGCATGCATGAGACCTCTGGGTGGTCCCAACTCTATGAAAATGATCCTAAATTCACTATGACCTACCATATGTTGGGAATAAGAACGACCATTGATGAATTACATCTTCAGGATGGACTACTATGCCATATGAATCATCTTTTCATTCCTTGAAGTGAGTGTTAAAATATAATTTGGGAATACCACTATAGTTGGGTGGCAGGACACTTTAGCCTGGAGAAGATAGTGGCGGTACTACATGAGTATTTATATTGGTCGAAGCTTTGACAAGATGTTAGTAAGTCTATGATATCATGTTCTGCATGTTCAACTGCCAAGCTAGTCATCACAAAACAAGGATTATACACCCCTCTTCCTACTCCCAATAGTCCCTAGGAATCCATATTGATGGACTACATGTCAAGTCTCCCCTCCACCAAGCATGAAAAAGACTATGTATTTGTGGTTGTTGATTGATTCTCTAAGATGGCCATTTTGACTACCTCTAAGAAAATTATCACAGCTAAGGCCACTGCCAAGATATTCTTCAAGTGTGTATGGATACACTTCATACTACCATATACCATCATATCATATCGCTATAGTAGATTCTTAAGAACATTTTGGTTGAGCCTCTAGTCGTTTTTGGACACCAAGCTCACCAAATCCACTGTCTTCCACCCTTATACTCATGGAAAGACATAGGTCATCAATAGGATGATCATGCATCTCTTTCACATGTACAAATCCAAACATCCATGCACATGGGATGAGAGACTTACTTATGTCCAAAACAACTAAAATGGAGAAATAAATAGATCGACCATCCATATCCCTTTTCAGCTGGGCCTAGGTTTTCAACCATTGGGCCCCATTGATGTAACATTGCCCCTTACATCCACATAGGAATAATATTCCCATGCTCAATATGAGGCCGACAAGGCCACAAAATTCATTGAATGGATTTAGAACATTCTTCAACAGGTCCATGAAATTTTTCATAAATCCAATACTAAGTACAAGCAATGCCATGATCAACATTGGGTTCCCCACGAGTTTCAAGTAGGAAACAAGGTTTGGTTGAATTTGTAGAAAGAGTGCCTTATTGGATCCCACCAGAAGCTACAACCACTTCTCTATGGACCCTACACAATCACCAAGGTTATGGGTGACAATGATTTTGAGTTAAGTATTACCCCCTTCCTTGGATTACACCCAGTATTCAATGTGGACTCCTTCGACCATATTTTCCACAACTACCGGACACATTGGAGGTGGTGGAGAATATAACACCTATAAATCTCAACCCTAACTGCATGGAATATAAAACCATTGATTGGATCATGGACACATAGGTTAAGGTCACTTTCCAACATAATATCTAACTCTTATGGGTTGTCAAAGAAGGGAAACTACTACACTAGGAAAAGTGGCTCACCAAGTGTCAAGTTTAGCATAATTTTCCCCATTTTATGGGGGAACTCAACATAGTGGAGACTGTTTATTCCTAAGGGGGGAGGAATGATCCAGGTGGACATCGATGGCCTTCCAAATATTCCACTAGCTCAACATACAACTTCCATTTTGGTAGTTTTTCGGGTCCCAAACTTTCGAGGTAGTTTTGAGGCCCTAAACGACGTTTTTTTGATGTGGTAGTGCCCTACGGATCCTTGTTGGGATGTATTGGGCCATACAGAATGTGTACTTCTCATATATACCTTTTTGACGAGGTATCAAGCACCCAAAGAAAATATCATATGAAAACGTTACGCACTAGGTAAGTTGACGTATCAACTACCTCCATCGGGGCCCACAAACCTTTTTGTGTTTCATCTTTTAAGGTTAGGGTTTTGGATGTTTAGGGATTTTCTCATTTATGATTTATTTTAAAAAGGCTTTGGGAGAATAATTGTAATAATGTTCTTGTGAAATCCTGTAGTTCTCACATCTCTTCTCAGAGATAAGCTACCACCATTCTAGCAAGTTCATTTCACTGTATTTTCTTTTACAGTCTCTGCATATTTCAGTCTTTAATAGAAATTGAGTATTGTTGTATCTCTATGTTTCTATCTTATTTTTGTGTTTCATTTTGTTCCCTCATAAATTTGGATCAGTGACAGATGTGGAATTAGTGAGGGTGGCCTTGAATGGTTTCACCAAGCCTCAGACTTCATTCATCAAAGGTATTTGTGCTCGAGATAAGCTTCTAGACTTCAACTGATTATGAGATGATTGCATAGAGGAGGAGAATTGTCTAGAGGCTCTGGGAGGCCTGTGGGAGGATGGTGTTGAGGAGAAAATTACACTTTATGGTCAGGTAAATAAGGGAAAGGGGAAGTTCAGGAAGAACACATGTGGATATTCATATTCACAAGATGGAATATGAAATGACCTAAGTAAGCTAAATTTTTTTCATAAGAAGGGAAAATATGCTCAAAGTGAGTAAACCTCAGGTTCAAGTGGGAAGGATCAACCTTCCAAGTCTGTCAATAAGGATTCATGGTACGAGATGTACATACATGATTCTCAGGAGTAGGAGGCTTCTAGGACCATGTTCAAAGGCAACAAGTCTTTAAATAAGGGTTCGAATGAGATGTCGGGGATAGATTTCTATTTAGAGGGAGCAGTCGATCAGGTGGATTGGAGAGTAAGAGGGAGTAACCGATTAGGTGGATTGGAGATTAAGAGGGAGCTGTCGATCAGGTGGATTGGATAGCACCCATGGTAGTGGATATGATAATTAAAACACAACCACCTTTGAGTGGTGGAAGCACCTTCCTCACTAAGAGGTAGTATTGATGTTTTAGTAGCATCAGACATGTACTTCCATGTTGATATGTGTCTAATACGTGGGAACCATCCTTAATACCTATCAAGACTTAGGAGATTCACTTTAATAAAGTAATTATTAAAGTGAATGTACAATTATAATTTAATTAAATTCCTAAGTATTTGGAATTAGTGAATTAAATTAAATCCTAGCCATTAGATCTAAAGTGAAGGTGAGATTTAATCTTATCCTTTGATCACATTGGAGATATAGGGTTTTGTATTTAGGGTAAAATCAAGGTTATGAAAGGAATCCTATGTGAGAGGCATAGAAACGCATAAAATGAATGAGTGAGATCTCATTGATTGGGTGAAGAAGGAATTTCATCTAAGTGTGCAGGGCAGGTTTCGAGGAAAAGAGCAAATGGATAGCAAGAGAGATAACAACCAACCAACAAGATCGAATAAATGATCTTGAGGTTTGTAAGGCTTGGCTATTTTTTGTTTTGTATTATTCCTTAGGTGGGCTATTATCTTAGGATGAGATTCCAGATTAATAATAATAAACATATCACAGTACTGGTTTTCCCTTCATGTACAATGTGTTTGGTTTCCATTTTTTTCTTCCACTGTGATGTTTCATTAATAACTCAATTGTGATTTTATTCAATAGATGTAATCTATTTGGAATTAATTTCCAAGTGTTGGGTTAAGGGAAATTAACAGTTAGTACTTTGATATCCATTTTGGTTCCCATGTTGCAGTTTTCTATAGGCTCGAGAGCCTTTTTTCTTCACTCCATGAATTTGTTTCAAAGCCTCATAATTATTCTCATTCTTATAATTATTCTCATTCTTATTCTAGCTAATACCTCACGGGGTTCCCAATTTTTCTTTTTTAATTTGTAATTGCATTACTTCTTTCCGACTTGTGATTTTTGAGCCTAATGTCAACATCAACTTATTGTTGTTTATCCTATTTATTATGCATTCTCTCAGTTTCCATACTTGCATCAATTTCCTTCGCGAATTGACACCAGTATCCCTGGGGGGAACATCCCCTTGACTGTCCATATCCTACACACATTCCTTTCATTAAGCATAGGTATGTTCCTTGTGCTTGGAACTGGTTTTCTTGATCACGACACTCATTTCCTCGATTGTATTATAACATTATTTTATTCCTTTTCAGACGTTAATAATATGAAAAGAAATCAAATATAAAATAAGAGGATGGGAAATATTTGAGTTCTCAGTTATGTTTGGTAGTAGTCATGTCACCCTTGAACAAAGAACTATGTTTTGAGTCTTCATATCCTCATATTTGGTTTAGTATGGATTTACAAAGTTGAACTATGTTCTTTAAGTATTTACTCCTTTGACTGGTTATCCTTCAAGTCATTATGGAGAGTTTGTTGAAGTCTCCTATGTCACATACTTATTTCATCATTCATTCTTGAGTTTGTGTTTCCCAAGTCACTTTTTGTGTCATTCTTTTGTTTAGGGAAAGATTCATCTCGTGTCAACCACTCCTTAAAATTATTGAATTTTCATGTTGACCTTCCTGTATTTCAAGCACTTCTCATAATCAACAAAAATATTTATCTTTGACTTGTGTTGGTATAGAAGGTCCCCATTGACTTCTTGCTGGTGGGACAACTCTTATCGACTGCGACATAGTGATATGAGAGTTTGACCTAGAGTGGTACCTTGGGCTCAACAAATGACAAGCCATCATTGGTAGATGACAGATTGGTTTCCCTTGTGTTTGACGTCAAGACCTTATTCACACTTTGGGATTCGTGTAGCACCTTGATTCCATTTTCCTCATTGGTGGAATTCCTCTCCTCTATCAGTGGTTTTCATTACTGGTCATTTCTCAGAGGGTCTCTTCCATGCACTATTCCATTTGGTGCATGTGAGATATGTGTCTGGTTGTTTCTCATGTTGGATGATGGGGTATACCTTAATTACCTCCTTCTAATAGATCTCTTCCCATTGACTCTGACTCATTTTATTTTGGATTGGGATCTAGTTTATTTTTAGTACCTTGGGGATTATATTGATTAGTGGAAGGTTCCTTTCTATTGACAGTGCGAATACATCAATGTCACTTGATTGATATATTTTACAAGTGTGTGACATCATCTCATTTATTCATACTTTTTATAATGTACTAGGTACCTTTATTCCCATTATCATTATCGGTGGTTTGTATCACGTTTGTTAACAATATTCATCAATGAATGATAATCAAATAGTGTCTTACTATGTTCAACTTCAACACATTATTTTGCATGGTGTAAACTCGTACCGTCGATGATTTGATTTTAAGACCTCAGGTCTGTAGTAGCATCATCTCTTTTATTTCGTTGCTTGAGTTGTATTGGACAATATCACTTCCTTTCTATTACATTCATACTTGTGGAGGATCATTTTGTACATATCTTGTTTCTAGATATCCTTCTTTGATTATGAGACATAGATCCACTACGTATCTCTTTGTGGCTATGATCTCTTTTGACATGGATCCACTGTGTATTCATTTTCCTTGGCCGTGATCACTACTTATATATACATATCTCATGGATTAACAGTGTACTTGATTTGGTGGCCATGATTTTTTTACTCGTGAGCATGAGTATGAATGCCTCATGAATATAATACTCTTACTTGTTTTATGTTGTAGGTTTTTTTCTAGCCCGATGTTCGGTGAACTCTAACTAGGACCAGTGCACACTCCCATCTTGGATTTATTAATGTATTTTGGCCATCATTTTCTCTTTTGACCTCACACATTAGGGGGCATCTATTATAACATATTTTTCCACCTCACATCATAGATAAACATATTGTCCTAATTTCTAATCCCTTCTCTACTTGCAGACTACAATCCCCCTCTCTTCCTCCTAAGAAATTATTAAAAACCCCATTTTTAAAGATATATGCACCCTAAAAATTATAAAACATGCATACATATGCTTATCGATATTCACTAGAGCACATATGCATTTACTCATCTAAAAAAATATAAATTTGCTAAATTAGGGAGAGGTTTATGGTTTCTTATGATTCTTGACCCCCTATTTCTCGTGGATGACTACTCTAACCACTTATTTGGAGTATAAAAAATGGCCAAGAGGTAGATGAGAGAGAATTACCCCATATAGCATCATTATGTTGGAAAATTTCCAAGTCTGCAAGCCCTTATTCTCGAGTTCTTGAGATTCCCTCTTCAGGCCTGGAAACCCTTGTTTCTAGTCATACTTGTTATTCTATCTTGTTAGTGAGAGAATCCTTATCTCTCTTGGACCTATTTTGAGCAAGGAAAGTTAGGATTATTGAGTTAGTATTCTAGAGGCCTATGAGGATGGATTTGTAAGCTAGCTCCAAAATAGTGCCGACAACAACTTCATGTGAATTATAAACTTGTAACTTGTTGTTTATATTTAGAATAGAACTCTCTTTCATGTCCCTATCATTTTTTAATGGTTTTTTTCTTAATCCTTATATGCATTCAATGATGTGGAAATTGACATACTAATCATGCTTGATGTTTGAATTTATTAGTTAGTTATGATAACTACCTTTCATGTAGCCTAGTTATTTTATGAGTGCAAGTTGATATAGAAAGTCTTGTAGCGAGAGCTCTAGAGAATCGACTAGTGAAAGGGATCTATTGATGGGTCTTAAATCCCTTGATTCAACAGTAGGAACCAAACCCACCATCGAGACCCAATTAGACTCTGCAGCATTTAATAATGGAATGGTTCTCCAGATCTTGTGATCCGACCAAATTATCGATGGGCTTTACATTTTCTTGCGAAGGCTCTTCCTTCAGTTGGACTATATTTTTTTTGTATTTTCTCTTGGGTGGGACTGATATGAGATGTAAGACAGTATAAACCAACTTGTAAAAAACATATAATTAAGCTTAACTAAGGGGAAGAGGTTGAACTTGGGATAACCTGCTACTCAAGCATGTAGGCAACAATTTTACACCACATGCATAGTACTAATACATTAACCATGTGAGCATCCAATTACTATCTGAGATACTAATTACCAGAAAGAAAACACATATGCAATAAGATAATGGAAAGATAAATAATTCATCTACCATAATCATTCATCACATAATAACACAATGATTCATCTTCATCATTAAATAAAAGAACAACAAAACATTGCATCAGATAACTTGACAACAAAATTAATTTCTCTTACTCATTACAGCATCATTCATGAAACATGATAGGAAATAGTTCTTCTCCACATCCAATCACACATGCAGTTGATGAAAATAATTGGTCTCTGGTCCAGAAGGACTTCTCTATTAATGGTAGCTCGAAAGTAATTCTTAACAAAACCAAAACAGAATAGTTTCTTGTAACAACCAACGACCCTATACTAATTGGTCGATGTTCTTATTTATAACATAAAATTCAACTGAAAATAACGGCTAAGTGTAGTTTGAACAAAAACCAATTCTCCACGTGGCATCCTCTTCTAATAGTTTCTTTAGCAGTAAAATCAAGATATCACTTGAAAGGGTGACTTTCCTCATACTCTGACCAACTCATAAGCATATTCTCAAAATTTTGGGCCCAAGGAAACCTATGTTGCTCCATCGGAGCCGCGTAGAATCCTATGATCTCCATCACATGCACTCGATACTTCACTAGACTGGTTTTTAAATGTTGTAGCATGGTCTGAGACTTCATCATATGTTCCATAAATATTTTCACTTGTTCTGGCATTGTATCGGTCACCCTGGCTAGCTCTGTTAAGGTCCTAACCCGCACATAGGTAGATCAATGTATTCGGATGTAATAAAGGTCAATATTAATAAGACCTATCAATAAAATAGAATAAGGCGGATGTAAGAAGACCTA
>JZKD02S2124165.1:397096-419156 GCA_000966675.3 Picea glauca
CCCCAATCTTATCAGCTACCTGGAAAGGTCCAAGCCACAAATTCTGAAACTTAGAATGCTTCCCTTTTGGCTCATTTGCTTTGTCCCATTTTAGGACTAAGTCTCCTACTTCAAAAAAAAATTCTTTAGCTTTATGCTTATCAAACCATCTTTTCACTATCTATTGGTGAGCTAGAAACTTTGACTTAGCCTTTCTTATCTCTTCTTCTAGAATGAGTAGAGTATCAATTCTTTGTTGTATGATTGATGAGGGTTCCTCGTTGGAATCTTGGACTAGTTGAAGAGATGGAAGATAAAGCCCATTTGGGAGAATGGTTTCCTGTCTGTAAACCAGGAAGTACGGGGAATTTCATATAGCTTCCTTGGGTGTGACTGTATCGGCCCATAGAGTGTTATGGAGTAGATTATGCCAATTCCTCTAGTTATCTGAAACCGTATTTTTTAATTATCTCACTAGGTTCTTATTGGTTGATTCTTCCACCCCGTTTCCCTGCAAATAATAATTTGCAGAGTACCTAATTATGATTCCTTTGTCTAGAGAAAACTCTGTCAATAGAGTGGAAAAAAACAAGTTGCATTATAAAAAACTAGAATAGAAGGGACACCAAACCTTTTAATAAATTGTTGTTCTATGAATTGGATCACCGCCTTCTCATTTACATGAGTCAGAGGGAAGGCCTCTTCCCACTTTGTGAAATAATCGGTGGCAGTAAGTATATACTTGTGTTGTTTCAAGGAACTGGGTGTAATTTCTCCTATGATATCCAACCCCCATTTCTCAAAAGGCCTAGAGACATTCACTAGTTGGGGTGGGATTGCTTCTCTCTTATCTCTCCCAACACTTATCTGAAAAGTTTTACAGTTCCTAGCGTAGGTGTGAGCATATTTGAACAAGGCGGGCCAATAATAGTCGACTCTCAGTATCTTATGAGTGGTGGTGTTTCTTGCGAAATGTCCACCGGAAGGGCCATCATGGAGCTCCTTCATAACTTTGTCTCCGTCTTCACATTCGAGACATCTTAAGAATACCCCATCATAGTGTTGATTTTAACCTGAGATCTCTCCTTTATCTCAGGTTGATATTTTTTGGACAATTTCTGTGGTGTAGGAGATAAGTAAAATTCCCATACCAAGACTCTGGCCCTGGGGAAATGTATGACTATTCACCAAAACATAATGCCATTTCATTCTCCCAACCAAAATCTTCATTTACTTGGTCTTGGGCTTCAGCTACGAGTTTTGACAACCCTTGCCCTTTAACTAGTTTGGCAGGTTTTATATCTAGATCAAATTCTTGGACCACTGCCATCCAATTCCCTCTTATTTTCCCCATCTCTTGCTGAGTAAAAAAGGATCGGAATGTAGGGTGAGGAACAATCAATTTGGTGTGGTTCTTGAGGATGTAAGACCTGAAGTGTTTTACTACCTTGTATACCGCATAGGCCTATTTATCAACAACAAGATAGTTAATTTCAGCTCCCTAGAGATTAGTTCTCATGAATGACACCAGAGCCTCATTGTTGTCATCATCCTTATGAGTCAATACTATAGCTAATGACTGGTTGGAGGCGAGAGTATAGAGGAAGAAATCCCTATTGAAATCGGGACTTTGTAACACAGGGGCCCGAGACTCGGGATATATCAGTTTTAATATTTCTGAAAGCATCCTTTCATTCATCATCCCACTTAAATTTGACATCTTTGTGAATAATATTTTGTAAGGGTTTGATAGTTTCCGCGAAGTTGGGACTTAGTTTCCTCACAAAATTGATTTGCCCAAAAAAATACTGCATAGCTTTCTTGTTGTGAGGCAATGGGATCTGAGTTATGGCCTTAATCCTTTCTGGGTCTATGTGACCGACTGATTGAGATATAATGTGGCCTATAATATTACCTTCCTCGACGCTGAAAATAGTTTTTTATGGGATTTAAGGATATACCGTATATCCTAAACCTTTCAAAAAATTGAGTTAAGTGTTGGATGTGTTCTTCTCTATTATTTGAATACACATTTACGTCGTCTATATATAATACCACACACTTGTTGATTATCCCAAAAATTCTACGTCCATGCCCTTTGGAAGGTTTCTCTTACGTTGATTAACCCAAAAGTCATGCATTTATAAGCGAATGTTCCCCACTTGATTCAGAAGGTAGTTTTTAAACGATCCTCCCCCAAAACTAGGACTTGGTTGTAACCTGAGAAACCATTCAGTAGAGAGAAAATCTTTGAGCTAGACACAGTCTGCAGGAGTTTCTCCATTGGCGGGACTGGGTAATTTTCCTTTTCTGAAGCTCTGTTGAGGTTTTTAAAATCTACACATAAACTAACTTCTCCAGACTTTTTCCTCACAGGAACTAGATTTGCCACCCATGCAGAATGCCTGACCTAGAAAATGATCTTGGCATCTAAAAGTTTCTTTAATTCATGATACATGAGAGGTTCCAGGGATGGGTGATACTTTCAGAGCTTATGTTGGAAAGGTTTCACCTCAGGTTTTAACGGTATGGTGTGTTGAATGATCCAGGTGTTATAGGTTTTCAGGTCTCGGTAGGACCATGCGAAGACATCTTGATATTGTCTGAATAGTTTGAGATAAGCCTTTCTTTCCTCTTTAGATATGGTCTTTCCAAGATTCACATTATTTGGATTTTCAGGGGTTCCAAGATTTATAGTTTCATGTAGGGGACAAAAGATACCAGTCTTTGCATCCTTAGGCCCCCTAAAATGTTCTTTCAGATCAAATAGGTTTTCTAGATTGGTTATTCCCTTCGAGATGGTGTCGGATTTCAATCTGTCAATAGGCTGGCCTGTTCGAGGATCAGTTTCTATCGATTGCTCCTGGAATACCTCATCGTCAATGGCTAAATATTTGAAATTGTCTTGGTTATTAAGGAAGTTTATGATTTGTTCATCTCCTTCAAAGACTTTCCAATTAGAGATATTGTTAGGCACCAATGGTTTGTGGAGTAGTTCTACAGTGAATCGGGAGGCTTCATAGTCTTCTAGAGGTGACAACCTTGAAGCAGTTGTGGCCAGGGAATCAACAAGGATATTCTTTTCTCTGAGGATCATGGTGATATTGAAATATTCAAAATGCTCCATTAACCTATGCACTTCCTGCTGATAATTCTTCAGGTGCAGGGAATTGTAATGTATAATATTCCTTACTTATCTAACGATAATCGTTGAGTCCCCGAAAAATTTCAATTCTTTGACGTTCAAGTCTATGGATTTCTTTAACCCTTGTACTAGATCTTCATACTCAATGGTGTTATTGGTGCATTCGAATTCTATTCTACAGGAGTGGAAATGAAGTTTACCTTTTGGATCAATGAGGATGCACCCTGCACCTGATCCCTCTTGCAATTTAGATACATCAAAGTATATGGTCCAAATTTGTGAACGAAAATCACCCTTTTCCTCTTCCTTATTACTTTCTAGCTCTCCTATCTCTTGTTTTGTAATTTCCAGAATAGGGTCTTGGCAGAAGAGGGTGTATTCTGTCGGTATCGATGATTTCTCTTGAAAAAACATTTCAGATTTTTGAGTGAGAGGGACATCGGATAAGAGAGGGGGAAAGTTTCTGAAGTGGGAATCACACGAATAATTTCCCAGCAAAGGGAAATTTGTGGATGAGGGTTCGTTTAGGGTTTCTAGATCAGTGACCATGTGTTTCAGATATCTCTCCCTATCGATTATGATCATATTCTTGTATCCCTTCAGTGGTAGCCAAAGGTGTTCCTAGTCTATGCTAAAATACATGTTTAACTTCTCATACCAATCTCGACTTAGTAATAACCCATAGGCCTCTGGGATGTCTACTAGAATGATGCCAATCACTTACAAAAACTTAGGATGTGTCTCTATTCTGATCATTACATATTTGAGTTCCCCCATGACTTTCACCCGGGTTCGGTCTAGTTGTATTACATGTTTATCGCTCTTAAGAGGAACTGCATTTAATGTTTTGCAAATAGATAAGGGCATAACGTTGGTAGATTATCCTTAATCTACCAAACAATTATGTAGGTTTCCATTGAAAACTTTGAACGTCAAGAGGGAAGGTGGGACAAAAGGCTTCCCCTTCTTATCTTTCGAACATGTATTCATGGTTGGTTTATTTACTAGGTCTATGGAAGATAGATTTCTTTCCTGACCATTTCCAGTTGTAGGGTTTTCTACTGAGTTCAAAGGTTGTAGCAGGAAGTATTTCTATTGATGGATCTTGCATATGTCTATGACTGATATATTAGCCCTTAAATTATTCAAATATTCAACTACGTTGTAATCCAGTTTGGGATATTCTCGGGTATGGATGCTTATATTTTTGGGGGGAGGTTCAATTGCCTTGAACGGTGGGTTCCTTTTAAAGAAAGGCTTATAGGGCCTTTGGCCTTGGTTTCCTTCCCTTTCATTTCTCTTCATGTCTATGATCGCATTTTATAATTTCTTAACCATGTGTTGTAGATCTTCTATGTCTCCAGTAACCTTGTCGGGAGTTTGTTTTGCTTGTTTCCCCAACGATCTAGTCAAAAGGAGTCCTCTCTTGGGAGGAGGTTGAGATTCTTTATTAACTAAAGAAACCTGGCCTTATTTACACCCTTTCATCTGGAATTCTATCATTTTGGCTTCTTCAAAATTCTCAGCTAGGGTTCGTTTAGCAGCCCTTTTCACGAACATAGAAATAGAAGCTCGGAGAGCATTAGCATAAACTTTGATTTGCAATTCCTGAGTTGGCTTGCCTTCAGGATTAAAATTGTTCAATATGGTCGTGAATATTTGATTGAAGACTTTGACCCTTTATTTCAAACTCATGGTGGCGGCGAACAACTCGACCATCAGAGCTCCCGTAGTAGTTTCTTTGGCAAATTTGTCTAGAAAATATTTATGGAACTTTGTCCAGCTGGTTATAGATCCTATCGGCATATTGAAGTACCATGTGGAAGATGAATTTTCAAACATATAGGGGAAAATTATGCACACTACATCTTCATGTTGGACATTCATAACCATGATCACTAGTATAAATTTCTTGATATGATCTTCAGGCAATCCAGAGGTTTCGGGATTGAAATTAGGAAGAAACTTCTCTGGATGTCGGGGAAGGTTATGAACTGGTCCCGGGAAGAACAAATCGTCTCTCACCAACCATGGTTGATTGTTCATAGGTTTCTTCCCCCTTTCATCATTATGGTCATTGTTTCCTTCCATATATTCATATTTTGTGTTAAACTCCTCTTCTTCCAAAAACTCATCTAGTTCAGAGACGTCATCACCTGGCGTTTCAGGTATCAAATCAAGAGGATCTTGGATTTCAGAAATTGTGAAATCTATTAAGTCTTCTACTTAGTGCACGAAAACCTTGCCGAGAGTACTAACCACTGGTCTGATTTGTTATTTTCTTCGAGGGAGTATGGGAGCTAAGGACAACGCACCGATCTGTCGGGCGTAGGCTCTTGTGATTCTTATGAATTGATTTACCTCCTCATGAGGAAGAGCGTAAGGTATTTCAAGGTGAAAAGTTTCTTCCTCGGGATGGGGTGAGTTACTCATTTTAGGAGTACTTAGCATGTGTGGGCTATCTTGGGAATGACTAGCCATACATGTGGGTTGTTTTTAATCTATAGGTTGTTTGAAATACTTTGTAGAATATATATTCAACCATTCATTCTCAGCGCTCCTTCTAGCGCCAATTCTGTTGATGGGTATTAAATCCCTTGATTCAAAAGTAGGAACCAAACTTGCCACTGAGGCCCAATTAGACTCTTAATCATTTAATAGTGGAATGGTTCTACATATCTTGTGATCCAACCAAATTATCGATGGGCTTTATGTTTTCTTGTGAAGGCTCTTCCTTCAGTTGGACTATCTTTATTTTTTGTATTTTCTCTTGGGTGGGACCGATATTAGATGTAAGCTGGTATAAACCAACTTGGATACAAAATAGAATTAATCTTAACTAAGGGGAAGAGGCTGAACTTGGGATAACCCACTTCTCAAGCATGCAAACAATAATTTTACACCACGGGCCTAGTACTAATACATTAACCATGTGAGCATCCAATTACTGTCTGAGATACTAATTACCAGAAAGAAAAAAACATATGAAATAAGATAATGGCAAGAAAAATAATTCATCTACCATAATCATTCATCACATAATAACACAACAATTCTTCTTCATCATTAAATCAAAGAACAACAAAACATTGCACCAGATAACTTGGCAACATAATTAATTTCTCTTACTCATTACAACATCATTCATGAAACATGATAGGAAATAGTTCTTGTGGGCCCTTGGTTGTGGAATCCAGCAAAGATCAAGGAAGAAAAGGCAAAACGTGAACTGCACGGAAGACACATTGACTGTTACTAGGTCGAAGTGAGCAAAAGAGGAGAAAAGATGGAGCGAAGTAAGAGAAAGAAAGACATTGGATAAAGAGATCAAGGATGAAAAATCAGCAAGGAAGATGGATCATGGACAACTCAGCAAGCAGAAAAAGCCACTATTGGATGCTTTGCAGCACCGTGCGAGAAGGAAGGAAAGATATCCTGGTGAAGCCCTAAAAATGCAGGTGAAGTTGACCTAGAGTTTTAGACACCTAGGGTTTTGGTATCTAGGGTTTTGACACTTAGGTTTTATACTAAAGGTGTCTGAGAACTATTGTAATGTATAAATAGAGGTCTAAAGGACCTCAGATGGTTGGTTGTTGTTGTTATCTTTTTTATTGTGTGATCGAGTGAGGATTATTGTGTGAGAGATAAGTGCTGAGTGTAGAGCCTTCTGGGATTGCAAGATCTTTAGCTGGGTGCGAAGATCAACCCTGCAGCTGGGTGCGCAGGAAGGGGAGAGATAGAGAGAAGAAGAAATAACATCTGCTAGCTAAGAGCACAAACAAGAATTGTATGCTTCATCTTAATATATTATAAAGCACATTTATGTGGACATAACCCTAGAGAGAGGGTGAACCACATATATTTTGTGTTGTGTGTGATTGATTCTCTGTTCTTTGTCATTTGGTAGACCGTTATTGCATCACTATGTTAGATCTGATATATAGTTCTGCGGAGTATATCTGAACTAGTAAATAATATATAATTGTTGTATTGATTTTGTATTGGATCCACTTGATATCCCCTTGGTTGTAGACATCCTTTTCCTACAACACCCCCATAGCTACTTCGGTTGAGACTGTATCTTCTTTGCAGGTGTTCTCGAAAGGGCTAGTAGTTAGGGCTTGTTGGTGTGCTCTTGGAGTTGAACCCTGGGTCTGACCCTATGCCAACAAATGGTTCCGTTGTTGGGACCATAATCTTATTGAGGGAATTTCAAGGTGGTTTCCATTGAAGATAGAGATTCAAAAGTGGATAGAAGACCAAAAAAAGGACTTCGCTAAAGCCCAGAAAAAGAACCCTAATATTAGTACAGAGGATTGGTTGGAGAGATATATCTTCATTGATATACACAAAATTTCCTTTGGAGGAATCCATCAGGAGCTATATGAGTGTCTAGCTAGGTTAGAGATACCCAATTGAGATCAGATCTAGGCCACCTGTGGTTTGGACATCGGCACTGATCAATAAGTTCAAGAGATTTGATGATGCCATGTCAAGAGAAATAGATCACTAGCTCGATAGCACCATTGGAGGGTACAACATCGAGTTTGTTGTTGACAGAGTAGAGTCATATAGCCAAGCCAAGAGATATTTCTTTAAAGGACCCAGAGGAAAATTTTTACATTTTCTGAAGTTGAGGATCAAGATGTTATTGCATGAGAAGAACATATTGAAGATAAAATAGCTAGAAGGATCCCAAAAGGGTAATGTTCAAGAATTTAGATAGTGATAGCGACACAGAGGCTAGACATATGTGCAGTGGGAGAGCGTTCAGAGAAGTTCATCTTGTGAATCTGTTTAAGCATAACTATGGGGATGAGGGTTTCTATAGTGGAGAAGAGGCATATTCGATTGACGAGGAGAATTCATAGGAAGGGAAATTTGCAGAACCAAGCAATCAAAGTAATCAAAGTCACCAGAGTGCTAAGTGAACTATCACTAGTAGTCCACCACATACTCAGTCCAGAAACCTAGGAAGATCTATGGCAGCTGATATGAGGTTACCCACCTTTAGAGGAGATGAATCTGAAGACCCTGAACAACACTAGTTTCTCTATGAAGCTGTGTGGAGTATTAAGAATATCATCGATGAAGTTTTCAAATGAGCTTGGTTCAATACTACCCTAAGAGATCGTGCACTAAGATGGTATATGAAATTTGTCCAAGGAGCTACACCTAAACCACTGAACACTATTAAGACTTCGCTAATTGTTGAATTCAAGAATCCTAAGTTAGAATCGTAGTGCATTACAAAACTGAAAGAAATCAAGCAGAGAATAGTTGAACTAGTATGGGAGTTCGATCAAATATTCAAGACCTTGACAGGCCATCTGATTTTTCAAATCCCAGATGAGAAGAACAAGGAATGGTTCATTGCTTCCCTCTTACCACACATTAGAGTTCCTCTGATGCAACAGAAGATTTCTTCGCAGGATGAGGCACTGGATATCACCATGAAGTTAGAATCAGCCCCTATGGGAGAATCTAGCTCAAGTATGAGTCAAATCTTGAGTCAGATAATTAGTTTGTCTATGCAGGTCGAAGATATGAATAAAGACAAGGGAAAATATAAAAGAGAATACATCTGGTGTGTCAGATGTAGATCATAAGGCCATGACAAGGAGAATTGTCCCCTATTCCATGAATACTTGGCCTCTAGAGCTATGAGCCTTATGAAGCAAGTCAACCTACCCTGTGCGAGGTATGCAGAAACATACATCACCCTGCTAAGTGATACTACATGAAAAAATATGTTCAAACACCCACAAATTTGTATTGCACATTCTCAAAAGTTCATAGGACATGATGATAGGGATTGTATGGCTTACGATCTCATGCATGAAAGGTCAAGGGATATATACAAGATTCAAGGTGAAGTACAACAAGAAGAAAACACCACGCAGTGTAACTCCACTGGGAGAGGAAAATTCAACCCTCGTGGTGGATTCTAAGAAAGAGGAAGAGGAGGAGGTATGGGTCGAGGTCGAGGAAAGATAATCTATTATAACTGTGCACAACCTGGACACTTGGCAAGGGACTGTCAGAACCCTTGTACCACTTTCATCTATTGCAAATTTTTCAAGCATGTCATCGAGGAATGTCCAACATTGTTGGCTAAACTTCAAGAGAAATAGGGACCTCAACAGAACCCACAGATACAATTGATCAAATCCAAACCTCATGGAGAATACCATAGAGTTTTTGTTATCACTAGAGGAGGCGTTGTTACAGAAGAAGACAGAATGATCTAAGGAAAAAATATAGAAGAATAAGGAATCAGGAAAGATGCAGAGAAGACACAAACTTTTGATGTAAAGAAAGAAAAACAAATGTTCGAGGAGGCAAGAAGAGAATTCATGGGAGACCAAGGTTCTTCATCAAAGACATGACTAGAATTAAGAGAATGTGGAATGCCTCTAGAATTTGATCAGTCTGCTTCACCTGGATATGGAAAAGAGGCAAGTAAACTTGTCAATTTCTTGTATACATTTATAGAGCTCATAAAGATGATAAAGCTATACAAGAACTGCAAAATTTGGTCAGACCGTATGAGATAAGTAGGGTAGATCCTTTACTAAATAAAGCAGTACATCAACTATTCAAGAAGAGAAGGACGAATAAGGAACTACACCTGATTTCTCAGATTGGAGAATATGATATAGACTATGTGGTCCTCGACTTAGGGTCGGAGGTCAATGTCATGACGAAGAAAACCTGGGCAATAATGGGAAAACCTAAGTTGATATATTCCCCTATCAGGGTTAGGATGGATAATCAGCAGGTAGTAAGCCCCTTCGGAATATTGGAACATGTCCCCGTGGACATCGATGGAGTAAGGACGTTTGCAGACTTTGAGGTAATTGAGATAGTTGATGATAGTTGTCCTTACCCTGCACTGTTAGGAATTGATTGGGCTTTCAATAGTTCCACTGTGGTCAATTTAAAGAAAAGATGAATGAGGTTTGAAGGAGATGGCCTTAGGGTCATTGCACTGTTAGATCCTGATGAAGGTCTACGATACACTGATCCTATGAGAGAAGAATACCATGCATACGAACTGGAAAACATATACAAATTAACAACCAGAAAACAAGATTACATTAATCCTACGGTGGATGGAAATTTTAGCTAGCGAAGTGACAACGCATTTTCATCAGACTCAGAAGAAGCACTGGAGAACTGGCAGAACAAAATGTATGAATTCTCTACAAGGAGGTGTGCTATATTAACTAGAGAAGTACACTGGATCGACACAACAGTAAGTAACTTACCCACCTTTGATGGTTTGAATCCTTTAGAAACATTCTTATCGGAATTTGAAGAAAGTGTACCAACACAACAACGCTTGTTGGCAATGGATGAGGCCTTGAAATCCACACTAGAAAGATGGTGGGGGACGCATAAAAACAATATTATAGAATGGTTACAATGTCGTACCCTCATGACTATGCGGTTCTCAGCACAAGTATAAGGCTGCGAAGTTTGGTACACAGGTCAAAGTTGCCCGAAAGATGATGTGCGAAGTTGTGAGGAAGCCTAGAGAAATACTCCTCAAGAGAAGTGGGTGAAAAAAATCATAAACAAGATGGACACTATCCCTATCAACTGGTACCTTCAAGTAGAGTTGCGCCTCATCACTGTAGATTGGGCAGGTATGACTTAGAACTTTGTCACCACCTTTTTATTCAAAATCCAATACAGTAGATAAAGAATTATAGACTGTCAGACATAAAGTATTTGAGGAGGCACCTAGCCTTCCTTTGGAGAAAGAAGAGGATGAATGGACTGCGCCTCTCCAGAAACTGCAAGGCAGTTACAACATCAATGTTGATGAAGACGGTGATCCTAGGAAGGTGAACATCACAGAAACAAAAGGCCAGAGAGATGTGGAAGGACCAGGAGTTGAGATACCATTTATTGGGCAGCTGATCAAGATCAAGAAAGTCAATATTGGAACAGAGAAAACACCGAAGATTGAAAATGTTGGAGATTATTGGGATGCTTCCACTATTGAAAAGATCACCAAGTTACTACATGAATATCATGAATTGTTTCCGACCAAGTTCATTGATATGAAGGGCATTAAAGGACCTATGGGAGAAATGAGGATCCCTTTGAAACCAGATGCAATACCATTCAAGAAGAGACCCTATAGATTGAACGCTAAATATAAAGAGAGCGTGAAGATTGAGCTCGACGTAATGCTGGAAGAAGGGATTATAGAACCTGTCGAAGATTCATAATGGATTAGCCCTATGGTGGTACAAAGCCAAGAAGATAGGAGAGATCAGGATATGCGCAGACCTCATGAAGCTGAATGATTCTTTTTTGCATGACCCCTTCCCTACGCCATTCATTGACGAAGTGTTAGATAATGTAGGAGGTCAAGAAGTATATTCTTTTACAGATGGATTTTCAGGATACCATTAGATATGGATTGCCAAGGAATATCTCCATAAGTCTACCTTTTCCATAGAATGGGGATCCTACCAATACACAATAATGTCATTTGGATTGAAGAATTCCCAACCATATTTTCAATGGTGGTAGTCGAAGCATTCAAGGAGTTCCTACATAAGTTTCTAGAAGCATACTTTGATGATTGGAATGTTTTTAGTTTATTGAAAAATCATATCGAATGTTTAAGGCTAATGTTGGACAAGTGAAGGCAGTGTCAGATTTCCTTAAACCTGAAGAAGTGCATTTTCTTTTCACCATTTGGAGTGTTGTTGGGTCATATTGTATGCAAGCAGGGATTGCTGGTAGATCCATCTAAAATTTCCATAATAGTTGATCTACCCCCTCCTACTTCAGTCAAACAGCTGTGCACTATGTTGGGACACACATGATATTACAGGAAGTTCATTAAAGGATATGCCCATATTACAGCACCCATGGAGAATCTTTTGAAGAAATATTGTCAATTTCACTAGACAGAAGAATGCCAGCAGAGCTTCAACACACTGAAACAAAAAATGGTTACCTCGCCTATTTTGGTTTTCCCATACTGGAGTAAAAAATTTCACGTGCATGTCGATGCATCTTCTATTGCATTAGGAGTTGTGTTATCACAACCAGGAACATAATACATCGACCACCTATTAGCCTTTTCTAGCAGGAAGCTATCAATAGCAGAGATCAACTACACCACCACTGAAAGAGAAGGGTTAGCCATGGTGTATGTGTTGCAAAAGTTCCGCCACTACTTGTTGGGAGGAAACTTTAAAATGTTTACCGATCACTCCGCACTGAAATACCTAGTCAACGAGCCAGTGTTGGGGGGAAGAATATGCAGATGGCTTCTGTTATTTTAGGAATATGATTTTGAGATCGTAGTTAAGCCAGGGAGAATGAAAAAAGGTCCTGACCACTTGTCAAGGTTGGAACATGGAGAAGATCCCACTAGTTTAGAGGATACACTACTAGATGCATAGCTTCTAGCCATTATAAATATCAATGATCACTTCACATAGATAGTCCAGTTCCTATCAACAGGAATGGAACTGAGTGAATATACAATCACCCAGAAGAAAAAACTAGTAGTGCGCGCCACATAATTTTTTCTTATAGTGAGATAGCTATACAAGATGGGACCTGATGAGATATTGAGGAGGTGTGTTATGGAGGCAGAAAGACCATTAATCCTTGCCGAAGCTCATGAAGGCATTGCAGGAAGACACTACGCAGGGAAAGCCACTACGCAGAAGGTTCTTCGAGCTGGCCTTTGGTGGCCTACCTTACACAAAGATGCTAAGGACTATTACAGAGCCTACGATGTATGCCAAAGAGTTGGGAAACCATATAGAAGAGATGAAATGTTGTTAGCACCGCAACTGACCCTACAAGAATTTGAGAAATGGGCCATTGACTTCGTGGGACCTATTAACCCACCAGGGAAGTGCATAGGAGAAAGGTACATACTTACTATGACAGAGTACTTGACCACATGGGTCGAAGCAAGAGTAATCAAGGATTGTAGTGCCACTATAGTTGCGTGCTTCATATTTGATGACATCATAGCCAAGTTTGGATGCTCGAAGATCCTTATGACCGATCAAGGCACACATTTAATTAATAAAACAATTGTAGTCTTGACCGAGGAATTTACAGTTCACCATCAGAAGAGAACACCTTAGCATTCACACGCAAATGGGATAGTTGAAGCATTCAACAAGATCTTGGATATAGTGCTAAGGAAGATTTGCAGTGTCAATAGAGATGACTAGGATTTAAGAGTACCAATAGTATTATGGGCCTATAGAACCACTTGCAAGAAGCTAACAATGCAGACCCCCTTTAAATTGGTGTATGGTCTTGAAGTCATTGTCCCAATGGAATAATTGGTACCAAGCTTAAGAATTGTTTCCTTTACAGATATCGATGACACTGGTGTTGTTTGAGAGAGGCTTGCACAGTTGGTAGAACTGGAGGAAGACAAATTTGTTGCAGGATTTCATCAGTAGGTAGAGAAAGAAAGAGAGAAGGCCTACCATGACATACACATTAAGAATAAGGTATTTAAGCAAGGTGATATGGTACTCATATATGACAGTAAGTTCATGAAACATCATGGGAAGTTCATAATGCATTGGCATGGGCCATATGAGGTTGCATATATTACAGAAGGAGGAGATTCATAGTTGAAGACTTTCAATGGAGAATGGAAGGAAGGTTTGGTGAATGGGATCCAGATGAAGTTGTATTATGACAACCAACTGCCTCGTAGATCTCATTAAAAGAATGAATCTAAGGTTCTAGGTACCAGGTGTAGTTGAAACTGGGTACCAGACACAGAAACAACAGTCTGCACAAGGGAGGAAGGGAGGACTAGATATGGAAGCACAAGTTGCACAAGGGAGGAAGGGAGGAATAGAGATGGAAGCACAGTCTGCCCTGTGCAGTCTGAAGACGAAGAAAAGTAGAGGGATCATATCAGAAGTGCCTCGGGATGAGTCACAGGTGAGTTTTGGGGGCTTGTTGGCCCTTGGTTGTGGAATCATGCAAAGATCAAGGAAGAAAATGCAAAATGTGAACTGCGCGAAAGACACAGTGACTGTTACTGGGTTGAAGTGAGAAAAAGAGAAGAAAAGATGGAGCGAAGCAAGAGAAAGCAAGACATTGGACAAAGAGATCGAGGATGACAGATCATCAAGGAAGATGGATCATGGACAACTCAACAAGTGTAAAAATCCACTATTGGATGCTTTGGAGCATCGTGTGAGAAGGAAGGAAAGATAGGCTGGCGAAGCCCTGAAAACGCGGGTGAAGTTGACCTAGAGTTTTAGACACCTAGGGTTTTGGTATCCATGGTTTTTGACACTTAGGTTTTAGCCTAAAAGTGTCCGAGAACTATTGTAATGTATAAGTAGAGGTCTAAAGGACCTGGGATGGTTGGTTGTTGTTGTTATCTTTTCTATTGTGTGAGAGAGAAGTGTTGAGTGTATATCCTTCTGGGATTGAAAGATCTTCAGCTAGGTGTGAAGATCAACCCTTCAGCTGGGTACATAGGAAGGGGAGAGATAGAGAGAAGAAGAAAGAATATCTGCTAGCTAAGAGCGCAGACGAGAACTGTATGCTTCATCTTAATATATTATAAAGAACAGTTTTGTGGACGTAGCCCTAAATAAAGGGTGAAACATGTATATTTTGTGTTGTGTGTGATTGATGCTCTATTCTTTGTCATTTGGTAGACCGTTATTGCATCACTACGTTAGATCTAATAGATAGTTCTACGGATTAGATATGAACTGGTAAATAATATATAACTGTTGTATTGATTTTGTATTGGATCCACTTGATATCCCCTTGGTTGCAGACATACCTATATTGCAACCCCCCCATAGCTACTTCGGGTGAGACTGCATCTGCTTCACAGGTGTTTCCGAAAGGACCAGTAGTTAGGTCTTGTTGGTGCGCTCTTGGAGTTGAACCCTGGGTCTGCCCCTGTGCCAACAGTTCTTCTCCACGTCCAATCACACATGCAATTGATGAAAATAATTTGTCTCTAGTCCAGAAGGACTTCTCTGTTAATGGTAGCTCGGAAGTAATTCTTAACAAAACCAAAACAAAATAGTTTCTTTCAAAAACCATAGACCCTCTACTAATTAGTCAATGCTCTTATTTATAACATAAAATTCAACTGAAAATAACGGCTAAGTGTAGTTTGAACAAAAAAAAATTCACCACGTGGCGTCCTCTTCTAACAGTTTCTTTAATAGTCAACTCGAGATATCTCTCGAAAGGGTGACTTTCCTCATACTCTGACCAATTGATAAACATGTTCTCGCAAGTTTGGGCCCATGGAAATCTGTGTTTCTCCATCGGAGTCACGTATAATACTCTGATCTCCACCACATGCACTTGGTACTTCACTAGACTGGTGTTTAACTATTGTATCATGGTCTGAGCCTTCATCAGATGTTCCATAAATCTTTGCACTTGTCCTGGCACTGTATCAATCACCTTGGCTAGCTCTTCAGTGCATAGTGAATCCTACTTGGCATGAGATCCAACTATGTTGCACAAGTCGATGAAGTTATGGAGGTCTCCAAACTCGGGGAGTCCGATATCCTTCATTGCTTTATTGATTTTACCCTAATGTTTCTCACATTTTCCTCATTTATTTTGAATTTCTCTGTGTGGCTCCTAAGAAAATTTAGCCCAGTACTCGATTGATCGCTTCATACGATCAAGAATACTTTTTCCCAACATACGAATGTCGTCTTCTTATCTATATTGGCCTTGCTGGACTGCATCAATGTATTGGAGTTTTTCTACGGCTTGTTGTGCCCTTTCATGCCATCCCTCCATATCCTTGCATGTTATGAGTTCCATGAGAGTGTCTTCGTGGAGCTGAGCTATATCACAGTGAACACGTGTCTCTCATGTGTGAAACTATTTTAAGATGCTTCGAACTCGCTTCTCAGATAAACCGTGGTATGAGTGGTGCCCTGATAGTATTCAACCAGGTGGCACAAATGTTCTAGATCCTTCAGGGTGGAGGCCAACTCTTTTTCATCCCATTTATCTCTATCCAGGGTGGCATCTGAAATCGCCATTCCCACATCAATGAGCTCATATGTTATGGAATTTTATGTGTTTATCAAATCCTCCTCTCTGGTGATGAGGACAGAGCGATCCAACGTGATTCTCCTTTTCTTCGTGGTTCTTTGGACAATGGCCCTCTTCTTTCAATCATAGGAGATCACATAGATATTAGCCACCTCATCCACTGGTTTGGAAATCTGCTGATCACCCCATATCTAAGTGTGTTTCCCAGATTTCCAGCAGTGTATACTTGTTCCAAATCGTGTTCTTGAACTTTCTCATTGTACTCCTTGGGCCCAGCCTCTACCTGTCTCTTATCAGGGATCTGAGTATCAAGAGAAATAGAGATGTCGGAAAAAGACTCGATACTTACTTGTTCATCGGTCTTTGGAACGATGATTTCATTTTGTGGGGACCCATCCTTTGACTCATCCGGTCCCGCCTTGTCTTTCGGATTGTCTGCTCAGGTCTCAGGTGCATTAGGCCTCTTCGTGTCGAGAACATTTCCAGTTTCTATTTCCTTCCCTGGGACCTCTTAGGTTTGAACCCTGGGATCAGGCAAGGCAACCTTCTCATGTCCCTTTTCTTCTTGGATCTACACAGTGGCTCTGAGAGATGTTTCGGGGCTCTCATCATCACTATATATATATATTTATGAATTCACTCAAAGGATTAGGAGCGCATGCTTCCACTAATAATCGACCCGCCTCTATTTGAATCGTCACACCTTTCGGTGATCCGACTGGTGGCCTCGTGGAATTAGGGTCATTTGACCCATTTTCATTACCAAGGTTTATGGAATCAAGGCCGCTCACCCCCACTGGACTTTCTTCTGGGCTTTATGTTGGCCCTTGACCAAGATTTGGATATCCTTGGTTAGGTTTGACCTATTTTGGGACTTAGATAGGCTTTTGAAGACAAAGCACAAGTCGAAGTAGAGATCACAGAATCTTGGCCCCGTTTTAGGGATTTTTGGGTTTTGAGCTTATGTAACGAGTATGGGGATGTCGTCCCATGGGTTTACCCATTTTTAGGCCCATTTTGTAATGTATAAATATATGTCTAGGCGATGTACGAGGAGACAATATAGGCATTTGTGTGATGATGTGCTAAGTGCAAGTGATAGCTATACATGCTTGTGCATACTATGTGGAACTTGCAAGGCTAAGTATAAGTGACTCTAAGATATTGTGTAAAGGCTTTCTCTTGTAACCTAGTGTTGGCCCTCGACCAATTTTTGAGATATCCTTGGTCAATTTTGACCATTTTGGACTTTGACAGCCTGTTGAAGGAAGAGCACAAGATGAAGCAGAGATCACGGGATCTCGACCCCTTTTTGGGTCCTTTTTTGGATTTGGAAATATGTAATGGGTATGGGAATGTCGGCCCATGGGTTTACCCATGCTTAGGCCTATTTTTTAATATATAAATAGATTTCTAGGCAATGTAAGGAGAAGAAGGAATAAAAAAGAGGCATCTATGTGATGTTGTGCTAAGTGCAAGTGTGGTTTGTAAATGCTTTGTGCATACTATGAGATAATTGCAGAGCAAGTGGTTGTAACAGACTGTGAAAGGCTTTGTGTTGTAACACAAGGAAGGAGGATCTAGCGAGGTGTGCAAATCTCATGTCCTATGCAGAGTAAGGTTTGACTATGTGCATGTATCTGATTCATGGAGATAATAAAGAAGAAGAGTTGGTGGATGTAGCCCCAGGGTGGGGGTGAACCACGTATATGTTGTGTGCCCTGTTTTGTGTGTTGTTGTTAGTGTACTTATGTGTTATCTGCTAAGTGCTTGACATAGATAGATAGATAGATAGATCTATTTATACTTTGTTCTTATGATGAATCTGGATGCTAGATCTGACCTCTGTGAACTTGCTTAGTTCTTGAATCTGCTAGATCGGATCTAATTCCTTATGGTAAGTGCTTAGATACATTAGATCTTGGTGAATGCTGTGATGCTCTGTTTTATTTGTGGAGTATATATTGGTTATATATTGATGAAGGTTTAAAGTTGAGTGCTCTATTATATACTAGAATCACAGATATATGTCCCAGCTAAGGTTGCAGACATCTGAGTCTTGCAACCACCCCTACCTCTACCTTGGATGAGACTTCATCTGCTTCACATATGTTGTCGAAAGGGACAGTAGTTAGGGTTTTGTTGGTGTGTTGTTGTAACATTGAACCCTGGGTCTGCCCTTGTGCCAACAAATGGTTCTGTTTTTGGGACCGAAACTATGATTGATGGGGAGGACAAAGAAGCTTTATGCAAAGATTCGACCTGAAACTGAGAAATCCCTATGCGTAGATCTGTTTCCCTAGTGCACATCATTATGCTTGAATTGTGGAACTCTATTCTAAATAAGAGAGGCCAGATTTGAAGAAAAGAGGCTAGATCTGAAGAAAAGAGGTAAGATATGAACTCTTTGTGCTTCAAGAAAGGTAAAAGTAAGAAGTTTTTCTTAAAAAGGTAAGATCTGCAAGATCTATGCTCTGATAAAGGTAAGAATAGTGAAAAGTTCTAGATCTGAAGGTTTTGTGCTTTGTAGAAGTAATATAAGTAGAAATTTTTGTTTCAAAAGTATGGATCTAGGTATGGTTGATAGATTATGTCCTAGCTTACAAACTAGGGCACTAATAGATGAAATAAGGTTTGATATGCATAGATCTAATAAGGATAGTGAAAGATATGTTATACCTATGCATAGAAAGAATATTTGGACTAACAAATGGATGCAGGATCCTAGAAAGAATTTTTTGCAGGTTAGCTACTACGATCCTAGCGTGCAGTACAAAAAGGCTTGGGATCATTTAAAAGAAAGAGAGGATTAACCCTATGTTACAGTTGCAGAAAACCAGTACATCTTGCTAAGGAATGCCCTGGGAGAAGACCTAGTTTTCTTTGTTTCAAATCTATGGACCATGAAGTATTAGATTTCCCTAGAATGATTGCTAAAGTTGAAAGAATGAATCTAAACCAAGAAAACCCTAAGGTAGATCTATAAACTAAGATTACGGTAGAATCCTAGAAAGAATCAGAGAAAGTATTGTTACAGATGAGAGAAACCCTGAATGATCACCGACATGTAAAATTATCATAGATGTTCAAAGAAAAAGAATGTATTGAATAAAGATTAGGAGACTTCGACGTTGACTATGTTCTGGATGAGGAAACACAGGTGGATGTTATGACAGAAAGAACCTGGGAACTTTTAGGAAAGCCTGCTATGGTTCCTTCACTGGGAGGAATAGGATTATTCAGAGGAAAACTGATAACCCTATGTGGGAAGCTCGCTCAGATACCTATGAATGTCATGTTAGAAAAACAGGACCGTGGAACAATAAAATAAAACAAATGCAGAAAGAAAACACAGAAGATACACAATACAATAGAGACACATATTTAAGTGGTTCACCCAGTGTGGGCTACGTCCACCAGAGAAATTTCCAGGTCCTTCCTTTATTATTATCCAGCATATGAAGGGATACAACCTACAACAAACCCGTTGTAACTTCCTCTTCTTTCTCTCACAGTCTCCTATCTCAGAATACAATACTCACCATCAACCATAGCTGCAATACATTTCCCTCATAAAAGAGGGTTGCCTTCTAGGGAAAAAAACCCTAACATAATCTCTATTGTTAGATATGTGACCTTACAATGAATAGTCCAGATTTATAATGAAATTACAATATACATTTACAAGGCAATTTTTCCTTTGGGGGGCTTCGCCCCCGAACCCCCCCTGGGGGCCCGCTTTCCCCCAGACCCCATAGAGGGGGTACCCCCCCTCTGCACTCCCCCACGTGGAAGAGTGTACATACTTCTGGGGTGTAAATACTTCATGGGGTATAAACACGTCTGAAAGTAAAATACTTCTGAATCAGGAAGATAATCAGTCTCCACAACCAACAATATCCCACTTGGAGACTGATCTCAACAACTCCATCGCTGTTGTATATGCTAGACTCTGAACCTTCTTGGACCTGGAAAATTTCTCATCTTCATATTCATTCTTGAAGACTGACTTAAACTGAGTAGGAACTCAGTTTCTCTCTAATTACTCCCTTTGTTAACATGTCTACAGGATTTTGGCTAGTGTGTATCTTTTCCAACTTCAAATGTCCATCTTCCAAGGCAGATTGTATGAAGTGGTACCTCAAATGTATATGCTTAGTCTTTGAATGGAAGGTTGAGTTCTTTGCAAGATGAATTGCACTCTCACTGTCATAGTACAACCTGTTATTCTCTTGCTTCTTTCCCAATTCCTCCATAAAACTTTGTAACCAAATCATCTCTTTAGTAGCCTCTGTAGTAGAAACATACTCTGCCTCCATTGTTGAAAGTGCAATAATGTTTTGCAGTTTCGAAATCCAACTTACTGTTGTTCCACCTATAGTAAAAACATACCCTGTGGTGCTCCTCCTGTTGTCTTTATCACCTACCATATCTGAATCAACATATCCCTGTAGAAAAGTGTTTGAACCTCCAAAACATAATGCATGAGTAGAAGTACCTCTCAAATACCTAAGAATCCACTTTACTGCCTCCCAATGTTCTTTACCTGGATTTTTCATATACCTACTCACAACTCCCACTACATGTGCAATATCTGGTCTTGTGCAAACCATTACATACATCAAGATGCCAACTGTTGATGAATAAGGGACCCTGGACATGTATTCTATCTCCTCCTATGTCTTGGGACACATTTCCTTAGTTAATTTGAAATGGCTGGCCAAAGGTGTACTAATTGGTTTTGCATTCTATATTCTAAACCTCTCCAACACCTTCTCTGTGTACTCACCCTAAGACAATGTCAGTTTGCAATTTTTCCTGTCTCTTGTTATTCTCATACAAAGGATTTTCTTTACAGCACCCAAATCCTTCATCACAAATGAATTGGCTAGTTTCTTCTTGAGCACATTTATATCCTGCATATTAGACCCTGCAACAAGCATGTCATATACATACAATAGCAAGATAATAAAGCTTCCATTTTGTAGCTTTTTAAAATAAACAGAGTGATCAGAATGACATCTACTATAACCCTATTCTGTCATAAACCTGTCAAACTGCAGATACCATTGCCTTGGAGCTTGCTTTAGGCCATATAATATCTTCTTCAACCTGCACACCAAATTCTCCTTCCCTTTGACCTCATACCCCTGTGGTTGCTACATATAAATCTCTTCCTCCAAATCCCCATGGAGAAAAGATGTTTTTACATCTAACTGTTCAAGATGAAAATATTCTACTGCCACAAGACTTAAAATAGTCCTAATTGAATTCATTTTAACAATAGGAGAAAATATTTCATCCAAATCTATACCTTTCTTTTGTGCAAACCCCTTTACAACATGTCTAGCCTTGTACCGCTTTTCTCCTCCATTTTCTTCCTTCAACTTGTAAACCCATTTATTCCGCAATGCTCTTTTTCCTGTAGGCAACTGAACCAAGTCCCAAGTCTGGTTATTTTCCAAGGAATCCATTTCCTCTTTCATGCCTTGCTCCCACTTCTTTTTGGTGTCTACTTGCATTGCCTCTTCATAACATTTTGGTTCACCAGAATCAGTCAACAATAAATAATACAATGAAGGACAGTATTGTTCAGGGGGTATACTTAACCCAGTAGATATTCTAACAACACTTGCAGGTGTTTGAGGTACCTGTTTCTCCTATTGTTGTAAATTTTGATTTTCTGGTTCCTTTGGAACTTCTTTTTCAGTGATCTCATCAAGAACTGTGTATTCTTGTTTTTCTTCTTCGTGTTTCTTTCCCTGCAACTGATCTTTGTACATGACCTTCTCATTGAATATGACATCTCTACTCCTAATGATTTTGTTATTTTCATAATCCCATAAGAGATAACCAAAATCATTA
>JZKD02S2124165.1:419722-433820 GCA_000966675.3 Picea glauca
CATCTTGTAACACATCACCTGTTACATTTGCTTCTTGATTTCTCTCTTGTTGTCCATCTCTTTGTTTCTTTGGAGCTCTGCAATCTTTCTTCAGATGTCCTTTCTTCCCACAATTTAAGCACTCTATCTTTCCAAGTTTGGATTTGGATCTTCCCTTCCTATAATTCCCGCGGTTCCCTGAGCCCTTTCCTCTATTCTTTTGTCTTCCTTTGTTCTCGATGTTCAATGCATTACCTGATATCTCACCTGTTCTTTTCCGTCGCATTTCCTCACTAAGGATAACACCAACAACATCATCAAATTTTAAAGTATTTGAACCAAAGACAGAGTTAATTACAGCCATGACCAAGCCATTCTATCTTTCTGGCAATGAGCACAATACTAGAAGATCCCTAACCTCATCATCAAAGTCCACTTTTACAGAACTTAGTTGATTAGTAACCGTATTAAATTCATTTAAATGATCTGCAACAGACCCACCTTCTGACATATTCATATTAAATAATCTCTTCATTAGAAATACCTTGTTGGACACTGAGGGTTTTTCATACAGTTTATCCAATGCATCCATCAGATCCTTCATTGTCTTTTCTTTCGAAATATTGAAAACCACCGACGCTGCCAAGCTCAGCCGTATCGTTCCTAGAGCCTTTCTATCAAGAATCTCCCATTCTTCGTCCTTCATGGATGTCGACTTCTTTGCTACTCCACCCTATGGTAGGAATAGATCCTTATGATATAAATAATCTTCCATCTGCATCTTCCATAGCTGGTAGTTTTGGCCGTTAAATTTCTCAACCCTAAACTTTCTATCTTTCGACATTTCTCCCACTCGAACCAGGAACCCTCTTTTCCTACGAGTTACCTTTCGCTCTGATACCAGTTGTTAGAAAAATAGAACCATGGAGAAATAAAATAAAACAAATGTAGAAAGAAAACACAGAAGATACACAATACAATAGAGACATATATTTATGTGGTTCACCCAGTGTGGGCTATTTCCACCAGAGAAATTGCCAGGTCCTTCCTTTATTATTATCCAGCATACAAAGGGATACTACCTACAACAAACCCACTGTAACTTCCTCTTCTTTCTCTCACAGTATCCTATCTCAGAATACAATACTCGCCATGAACCATAGCCGCAATACATTTCCCTCATAAAAGAGGTTTTCCTTCTAGGGAAAAAATCCCTAACATAATCTTTATCGTTAGATCTGCGGCCTTACAATGAATAGTCCATATTTACAATGAAATTACAATATACATTTACAAGGCAATTTTTCCTTCGGGGGCCCACTTTCCCCCATACCCCACAGAGGGGGTACCCCCCCCTCTGCACTCCCCTACATGGAAGAGTGTACATACTTTTGGGGTGTAAATACTTCATGGGGTATAAACATGGCTGAAAGTAAAAGACCTCTGAATCAAGAAGATAATCAGGCTCTACAACCAACATGTCAATGGAACTTCGACAGAAGAAGATTTTTAGATCATTAAATTTATTGAGGACAACGCTCCATTTACCATGTTACTAGGAAGACCTTGGATTGAAAGAGATCAAGCCAAAAGGAAGGAAGAAGAAGAAGTCTTAGAGCAGAATAAGTAAGAGTTAAAATATTTTATAACTAAAAGGATCACAAACTTGATTGAAGAACATGAGAATAGATCACATCTATTTAACAATAGAGACGTAGATATCAAAGTTTCAAGAACACTAGAGGACCCACAGAATACTGAAATACCTATCCTAGATAAAAAAAGAAGCATTACCCTTGAATCCTAGGAAAGAATCTCAACAACGCGTAGTCACTATGTCAAAAGAAGATAAGAATCAGAATGGGAAAAGGAATAATGAGATGAAGCTCACTGGAAAGAAGGCTAGAAAACTAAGTAAGAAGAGACATAAGATTGAAAAGTTGTAGAAAGATCCAGAAGGAACCTCGTAGAAGGAAAAATTTCCAAATTGGAGCTTCGTCGGGATATCAGCACAATGACACATGGCACTTCGCCATGGTGAAGAAATATAGTCATTGGGGACATTATAACCATTATAACAACGCTCCAAATGGGTAGAATGGAATTTATGACTAGACATCTCTCCATCAAACCATTGGAATCATGCCATAATAGACAGAACAGAGTTCAAGAAGGCTTCATACCCGTTGCAGGCGACCTATTGTCGAGTTACTTATTTATCCTGTTGCACCATGCACCAAGAACACTTTTTCTAATCATGAATTTGAGCCCGCAGACTTGTTGATTTTATACAATGATCATTGTGTTGTATTTCCTTATATCCTATTGTAGTGTCTAATTTAATATGAACCCGAAGATTTCCAACCCCGAGCGTGTATGTCAGGCGATTTCAGCGCAACAGAGAGATTTTTTGAAGAAGTTCTAATCGAAATCATGACTGGATGAGTCATGGTGATGTATGTAGGGGTACAAGCATCATCGATGAGAGGATTGCAATATTCTCCGTCGACTGTTGGTGGAGCCAGACCATCCCGACCATTAGATGAAAATATAACCAAGCACATGGATGATCTAGCGAATTCCAAATTGATCCTGACTATATTAACTGCCTACATACCACCTCTAAGCGGCACAGTAAACCGAGATAGCGTGCCTAGAGATTTTGAGTACACCTTGGTCATTGCGAACCTCCCGAAGGGGATCCATGCAGTTCGAGCGGACCAAGACAAGATTGCAGTGTTGAAGTTCAACGACTTCAACCTCGAAAACTGAAAATTCTATCACATGCTCGCCCCACATAAGTACCTGACCAGAACGAAGGGGAAGAATTCAAAGATAATCCCCTAGATGTGGACCCATCACCTCGCACAATCCACCCTGTTGAACATCATGAAGATCCCACACTTCGGAAGACACCAGGAGGTGAATTCCTGTGTCAAGTTGTTGTTTTTTTGTTACCATGGTGGCTATTTTTGGCTATACCATCATTTCACAGTTGACATGATGTTGATCAATCGAATCATAGGGTTGAGTATGTAGGGACCTGATCCACAAGATATTTATCCAGGAAAAGTTATGGATCGCGCTCTAGCATAGAAGATCAAGGACACCTATGAAGAGTTCGAGAAGGGGACATAAGGATACAAGGTAGCTTCTATCTAGAGTGGCACAGTGAGCCTCACTTTCCAGTTGATTGCAGGGAAGTTAGTAAGAAAGAACCAACCTACCCAAGTCATCGGCTTTGTAGTCGACCTCACGGGGAAGTTCTCAGAAGGCCTACAGATGAACTGGGTGAAGTACCTGGTGAATCAATTGGAACTAGACTACAGAGAAGCATAAGATCAAGGTTACAAATTCCATTTTAGTTGGCTCTTAATCCTTATCGCATTCATTGCTCGGGAGATGTCGAAAGGAGAGACCTTCCCCGACATCGATCCATTTGAGCCGTTGGCCATGAAGTTTAGTACACTTTGGTATTCTAGCGATATGAACAAACAGTGGAAGTAAAATGTTGTTTTTCATACCTACTATGATCAGCTAAAGAGAGCCATCCAGTCTGAGCCTCGCATGACTCTGAACACTATACACCAGTTCTGGCCTTTGATCAGCCGAGATCGACATTTCATCTATATTACAATGCGCGCCAATGAACATTAGCAACAACTTCAGTCCTACTACAAGCTAACGGAGGAGGACCTAGAGGAGATTAATAAGGAATGGTCCATTGACCTCCTTATCCCTGCCAACCCCATAGAGATATCTGACATCGATATCCCAGAAACTATGCAGGATACACCTGGACCTAGCAAGACAAAGAAGACTGAAGAGGTCTAAGGATTAGACAGTGCATCTGTGAAGACTGCTTCCATATCACCAATGCAAGGAGGTGATGGTGAAGAGTTATATGACAAAGAAGTTCAACATAAGCAAGGAGACAAGGTTGATCCCCTGAACAAGAAGAAGGGTTCTCCTTTGAAACCTTCTTTCCGAAAGAAATCGAAAGCCTCCATGACCAATATGTAGACTATCCTCACCTCTTATGACTTCGACTTCCTCATAGCATCCTTGAACGATGCTTCGCTGGAAATATAAGAAAAACAAGAGGCCAAGCAGGAAGTAATGTATGATAGGATTGAAATCGAACTCCGAGGGGTACAACTGGCACTACAGTCTAGCTGGGAAGTCTCCATTGTGCCTCTGCCATTAGGAACACCAGAGCTAGGAGACAAGCCAACCCAACTCCACCGATTAGATGATACAGTCGAAGCTCACCTTCGACGAGAGAAAGAGGAAACAAAACAAGCCACCCAGGCTCTGACACAAGTACAAGGAGTACTTGTAGAACAACGCCGAGCTGAAGAACAGGAAAATATTTCCCTCCAAGCAAATTTTGACGAAGAAAAAGCACAGATACAACAAGGAAAAGAACAGTTTCTCGCCAAGCAACTCGAAGTAAAGGAAGCAGTCAACAGAGCACTTTTCTCTATGACAGTCATAGAAATAAATGTAGAAGATTGAGTTACACAACAAGTAGAGCATCTTGAAGAAGTGATCCAACATCTCCAGCAATGCATCACAAAATTGGAAATATACCCTGTTCCCGAGACCCCACAGGATGTGAAGGATTAAAGAGAAGCAACTGCCAGAAGTGTAGTTGAGAGACTAAAGGCCCTTGCTATGGAATACAAGCAGTTGAGTGATTGCAGTGCCTTGACATATGAGTGACTCACTGAGAGTCCAGAATTAAGAGCATTGGAGTCACAACTCCAAGAGGTGAAGTATCAAGATGAAATGATACATGCATAGTTGAAGCTCCTTTCAGTTATGGAAAGAATGAAGAGATCTCAAGAGAAATGCACCGCCTAGTAGTAGATTCACGCTATTCAGAGCAGAGTTATGGAAGTAACTTAGAGACTCCAACCCATGCAAGATAAGTCCTATCAATTGTTCATAGAAGTTGAAGGCCAAGCAACAAAACTAGAGCATGTTGTTAATGCAGTTGAACAACGCCTAGAAGGACCTGTGAATGATGCAGTCATCCAAGAGTTTGTATAACAAGAGGTCATAGCAAAGTAACAAGTCGAAGAAGCTCGAGCCAAGCTCGAGGATTTCAAAGAATAACTTTCTACATCAGAGTGAATCAGGATGAGTCACAGGTGAGTGTTGGGGGCCTGTTGGCCCTCGAACAAGTTTTGAGAGATCCTTGGTCAAGTTTGACCATTTTGGACTTCGACAGCCTATCGAAGGAAGAGTGCAAGACGAAGCAAATATCATGGGATCTTAGCCTCTTTTTGGGTCCTTTTTGGGATTTGGGAATATAACGAGTATGGGAATTTCAACCCATGGGTTTACCCATGCTTAGGCCTATTTTGTAATATATAAATAGATGTCTAGGCGATGTAAGGAGAAGAAGGAAGAAAAAAGAGGCATCTTTGTGATGTTGTGCTAAGTGCAAGTGTGGTTTGTAAATTCTTTGTGCATACTGTGAGAGACTTGCAGAGCTAAGTGCAAGTGGTTGTAATAGTCTGTGAAGGGATTTGTGTTGTAATGAAAGGAAGGAGGATCTAGTGAGGTGTGCAGATATACTATCCTATGCGGAGTAATTTTTGGCTCTGTGCATGTATCTGATTGAAGGAGCTAATAAATAAGAAGAATTGGTGGATGTAGCCCTAGGGTTAGGGTGAACCACGTATATGTTTTGTGCCCCACTTTGTGCATTGTTGTTGCTTTACTTATGTGTTATCTGCTAAGTGATTGACATAGATAGATAAATAGATCTATTTATACTTTGTCCTTATGATGAATCTAGATGCTAGATCCGAACTCTGTGAACTTTCTTAGTGCTTGAATCTACTAGATCTGATCTAATTCCTTATGCTAAGTGCTTAGATACATTAGATCTGGGTGAATGTTGTGATGCTCTGTTTTATCTGTGGAGTAGATATTGGTAATATATTGATGAAGGTTTAACGTTGAGTACTATGTTATATACTAGAATCATAGATCTATGTCCTAGCTAAGGTTTCATACATCTGAGTCCTGCAACCACCCCTACCTCTACCTCGGGTGACACTTCATCTTCTTCGCAGGTGTTGTCGAAAGCACTGGTAGTTAGGGTTTTTTTGGTGTGTTTTTGTAGCATTGAACCCTGGGTCTGCCCTTGTGCCAACACCTAGCTCGGGGAGGAGGATCTGGCGAGGTGTGCGCAGATATCCTATCCTATGTGGAGTAGTACCTTGTGGCTCTGTGCATGTACATGATTGACAAAAGATAATAAAGAAGATGAATAGTTGGTGGACATATCCCAAGGCTAGGGGTGAACCACATATATCTTGTGTTATGGTTTCTTTGTGCATTTTGATTATTTCTTTGTGCCTTTGATGTGATTTATGCTTAGTGTTGTTATTTTTATGAATGTTATAATCATCTGATATAATAGCTTAGTGCTCAGTAATGTGAATGAATGCAAGATCTGATCTGTTTCTTTATGCTAAGCACTTAAATGTGTTGAATCTTGTTGAATACTGTGTTGTGCTATAATTAGGGTTTACCTGCGCTATAGACAAAGGTTAAGTACTAATGAATGAAATATGCTAAGTGCTTTGTTAGAGTATTGTAATCACATATATGTGTCCTAGCTAAGGTTCCAGACACTGGAGTCCTGCAACCACCCCTGCCTCTACCTCGGGTGAGACTTCATCTACTTCGCAGGTGTTGCCAAAAGGGTCAATAGTTAGGGTTTTTTTGGTGCGTTGTTGAAGCGTTGAACCCTGGGTCTGCCCCTGTGCCAACAAATGGTTCCATTGCTATGACTTGAAACTGTGATTTCTTGGAACTGAGGAAAAAAAAGAAAGATCTGTGCGTAGATCTGTTGCTTTAGTGCGCAGTGTTCTACTTGATTTACGAAGTTCTGTGGAGGCATATCTAAATAAAAGAGGTAAGATATAAAATCACTTTGTGCTCTGATAGAGGCAAGATCAGTGAATTTTTTTGATTAAAGAGGTAATATCTGAAATCTTTGTGCTTTGATAAAGGTAAGATAAGTGGAAATTTTTGTTTCGAAAGTATGGATATAGGTATGTTTGATAAATTTTGTCCTAGTCTGAAAACTAGGGCACAGTTAGAAGAAAGAAGATTTGATACGAGTATATCTGATAGAAATAATGAAAGATATGTTATTCCTATGCATAGAAAGAGTGTTTGGACTAACAAATGGATGCAGGATCCTAGGAAGAATTTTCTGTAGGTTAGTTGCTATGATCCTAGTGAGCAGTACAAGAAAGGTTGGGGATCATTTAAGAGAAAGAGAATACTAACCCTTTGTTACAGTTGTATAAGACCATGCCATATTGCTAAGGATTTCCCTAATAAATGACCTAGTTGTATTTGTTTTAAATCTATGGACCATGAAGTTATGCATTTCCATAGAATGATTTCTAAACTTGAAATAATGAATATGGAACAAGATAAACATGAGAAAGACTTAGGAATTAAAACTATGGCAGAACCCTAGAAAGGATCAGAGACTGTATTGTCAGAAATAAATGAAACCCTGAATGTTCATAGAGACATCAATCTATCAAATATCTTAAAATATAAAGAATGCATAGAAACAAGAATAGGAGACTTCGACATAGACTATGTTCTGGATGAGGAAACACAGGTGAATGTCATGATAGAAAGTACTTGGGAAATTTTAGGAAAGCCTTCTATGATTCCTTCATTGGGAGGAATAGGATTATTTAGAGGAAAGATGCTAACCCTATGTGGAAGACTTACCCAGACATATATGACCTCTCATGGCACTTCGACAGAAGAATAATTTGAGGTTGTTAAATTTATTGAGAACAACGCCCCATTTGCTATGTTACTAGGAAAAACTTGGATTGAGAAAGATTATATCCGAAGAAAACACGAAGAGGAGGCTCTAGAACAGAAAAAGAAAGAAATAAGGGACTTCATGGCTAAGAGAATAACACACTTACTAGAAGAACATCAAAACTAGCCGAAGCTATCGAGGACCAGAAATATGGCTGTCGAAGTTGAAAGAACACAAGAAGACCTGAAACACCTGCCTATACAAGAGAGTAGAGAGATTACCCCAGACAAAGAAGAAGTATTGGCCTTGGACCTTACGAAATACCATCAATAGCGCGAAGTTACTATGCCAAGAGAAGATAAGAATTGGAATCAGAAGAGGAACCCAATAACGTAGATCATAGGGAAGAAGGCTAGAAAGCTCAGGAAGAATGAGGAAAAGTTGGAGAAATTACAGGAAGATCCAGAGAAGACTTTGCAGAAGGAAGGTCTCCAGAATTCGAACTTCATCGGAATATCAAAGCAACTCAGATTGTTACTTCACCATGGCAGAGCGATATGACCGTTGGAGGCATTATAATTGTTACATTGACATTCCCAAATGGTTATAACAACAATTATGATCATAAACCTCACCATCTTACCGTTGGGACCGTTTCGTAATGGACATAACTGCATTGATGAAGGCTTCTTATCTGTTGGAAGGATCCGTTACATCGTTGTCTAATTATCCCGTTGATTTTTGCACTGAGAAAACTTTTACGAATTGTATGTGAGCCCACAAGAGAAATCATTGTTATTGTGTTTTGATTTTTGAAACCTTTCCATCCATTCTATTGCACTAAGAAATTGTTCATCAGCCTCAGATATCTAATCTCGAGCGTGCATTTCGGACGAGTTCAACGTTGTGGAAAATTCATTAGAGTAAATTTTAATCGATCTAATGACAGAGAGAGTGATGTGCACAGGAGTTCAAGCCTCATCGATGTGAGGAGTGCAAGCCTCCCCTTCGACTGATCACAGATATGGACCATCCCGAGCTGTAGATGAGAAAAGAACCAAACATCAATATGACTTGGAAAACACGAATTTAATCCCTTCCATCCTGCCCAACTACATCCCACCTATGGTCGACGCGGTGAATCATGATAGTGTCCCCAGGGACTTCGACTACGCCTTGGTCACTGCATACCTCCGGAAGGGGATACACACTGGAAAGCCTCAGCCAGATAAGATCATGACAATGAATATCACCGAATTTAACCTAGGGGATCGCAAGAACTTTAGCATGCTTTCTCCTCATAGGTATTTGACTAGGACGAAGGGGAAGAAGTTGAGGATAACCCTCCAACCATGGACTATGGACCTCGTGCAGTCCACCATTCTGAACTTAATGAAAATACCCCATTTTGGAAGGCACCAGGCACCAGGAGGTTAACGTGTGCGTTAAGATCCTTCTGTCGAGCTTCCATGGAGGTTATTTGTGGCTAGAAAAACACATCACCATTGATATGACGCTGATCCATCGGATCACTGGATTAAGCATGTAGGCACCAGACCCGCAAGACTTCTACCCAGGGAAGGTTGCAGACCGTGCCCTCGCACAGAATATTAAAGATACATACGGCGATGTAGAGAAGGGGAAGCGAGGATACAAGGTAGCCTCCATCCAAAATGGTGCAGTGCACCTTACTTTCCAATTGATTGCTAGTAATCTAGTCCGGAAGAACAGACCCACACAGGTCACAGGGTTTGTTGTTGATCTCACAGGGAAATGCGTGGAGGGGATACAAATGAACTGGGCAAAGTACTTAGTGAACCAATTATACCAAGATTGTCGCAAAGCTCGGGATCAGGGCTATGAGTTCCATTTTAGTTGGTTTTTGATCCTTACCATGTTCATATCTTGGGAGATGTTGGAAGGTGCGACCTTCCCTCAACTAGAGCCATATGAACCCTTAGCCTTGAAGTTCACTTCGCTATGGTATTCAAGCGATATGGGAAAATAATGGAAATCAAACATGGTGTTCCACACTACTACCTGTAGTTAAAGAGGGATACTAAGGCTCTCCCTTGTATAATGTTGAACACCCTACACATGTTCAGGCCATTTGTGAAGTTCCATGCAGACATACATTTTATCTACATCATTGTGCATGGAGATGAACACAAAGAAGTACTACAGAGTTATTACAAGTTCACATAACAGGACTTAGAAGAAATAACTAAGGGGTGGTCTGTAGATATCCTTATCTCTGTTGAAGCCATAGAACTATCTGATCCCAAACTAATTGGAAGCTCGATGATCACTCGTGAAGGGCATGATACACCTAGAACTAGCAGAAGGAAGAAGAGAAAAGAAGTCCAGCAGCTTAGCAGTGCATCAAAATAAATTTCTTCAGACTCACCTGGAGGAGGAGGTGATGACGAAGTAGATAAAGGAGAGAACAATGGAAAAGGAGATCAATAGAAGCAAGGTGAATTAACACCGCCAAAGAATCCCCCTGATGAAGTAGAGCCATATCACAAAAGAAAGGTCCACGAAACCCACATCACGGAAGAAGTCAAAAGCTAGTAAGACCAAGCTGTAGAATCTTCTCATGCTCGATGACTTTAACTTCATCATCACAGTTGTATTGGATTCCTTAGAAGATATTTTGCAGATAAATGAAGCTAAGAAAGAGACCATGTATGAGAAAATTGAAGAAGAACTGTGAGGGTTACAACAGGCCCTTCACTCCAACTGTGCAATGTCCACTGCGCCCCCTCCATCAGAAGAAACAGAGTTTGGAGATGAGCTTACCCAAATCCGTAGACTAGCTAATGTGATGGGAAGAAAAAGAATAGGTCACAGTGGCCCTAAAGCAAGCACAAGAGGAAGTAATAGAGCAACACAACGTTGCGTAGCAGGACAAGGTTTCCCTCCAAGCAAAGTTTGAAGATAAAAAGGTGTAGATCCAATAAGAGAAAGAACAACTGCTCATGGATCAGATTAGACTAAAATAAGTAGTTATAAGAGCACTTCGCTCTCTGATAGGCTTAGAGAAAAAGGAGGAAGACCTAGTGGAGCATCAAGTAGCACAGCTTGCTGAAGGCATCCAACAACTTCAACAGAGAATAACAGATCTAGAGCTACAAACAATACCAATTACTCTACAGGATGTGCAAGATCAAAGAGAAGCAACTACTCAGAGCACAGTTGAGAGAATCAAGGCCTTCACCATGGAATGTAAATAGCTAAGTGATCACAGCACACAGAATTATGAGTGACTCACTGAGGATATGGAACTAAAGACACTGGAGTCACAACTCCAGGAGGCCAAGCAACAAGAAACAACAGTACAGGCGCAACTGATGCTCCTCTCAATAGTTGAAAGAATGAAAATATCTTAGAAACATCGCACTAATCAATAGTAGGTCCATACCATACAGAGAAAATTCATGGAAGTGACTAAGAGGCTCCATCCAGTCCAGGATGCAGCTTGCCAACTATTTGAGGAGATTGAAGGACAAGGAGCAAAGTTGGAACAAGTAGTCACTTCATTCGAACAACGCTTAGAGGGACCTATGAACAAGGAAACTCTTCAGAAGTTCATCGAGCAGGAGGCCCTGGTGAAGAAGCAGGTCGAAGAAGCTCGAGCCAGGCTCAAGGATTTCGAAGTAGAGCTACCCAGATCAGAGTGACACAGGACAAGTCACAAGTGAGTGTTGGGGGCCTGTTGGCCCTTGACCAAGATTTGGAGATCCTTGGTAAGGTTTGAACTATTTTGGGACTTTGACAGGTTGTCTAAGATGGAGTGCAAGTTGAAGCAGAGATCGCAGAATCTCGACCCCTTTTTAGGGATTTTTGGGTTTTGGGCTTATGTAACGGGTATGGGGATTTCGGCCCATGGGTTTACTCATGTTTAGGCCCATTTTGTAATGTATAAATAGATGTCTAGGTGATGTAAGAGGATAAAATATAGGCATTTGTGTGATGATGTGATAAGTGCAAGTGATAGTTGTACATGCTTGTGCATACTGTGTGGAACATGCAAGGCTAAGTGCAAGTGACAATAAGAGATTGTGTAAAGGCTTTGTGTTGTAACCTAGCTCGGGGAAGGAGGATCCGGCGAGGTGCGTGCAGATCTCTTGTCCTATGTGCAGTAGGACCTTGTGGCTTTGTGCATATAGATGATTGACAGAAGATAATAAAGAAGATGAAGAGTTGGTGGACATAGCACCAGGCTGGGGGTGAACCACATATATCCTGTGTTATGGATGCTTTGTGCATTTTGATTATTTCTTTGTTCCTTTTATGTGATTTGTGCTTAGTGTTGTTATCTTTATGAAAGTTATAAGCATCTGATATAATATATTAGTTCTCAATAATGCGAATGAATGCCATATCTGATCTGTTTCTTTTTGCTAAGTGCTTAAATATGTTGAATCTTGTTGAAAACTGTGTTGCACTGTAACTATGATTTACCTGGGTTGTAGACAAAGGTTAAGTACTAATGAATGACATTTGCTAAGTGCTTTGTTAGATTATTGTAATCACAGATCTGTGTCCCAGCTAAGGTTGTAGACACTAAAGTCCTGCAACCACCCCTACCTGTACCTTGGATGAGACTTCATCTGCTTCACAGGTGTTGTTGAGAGGGTCGGTAGTTAGGGTTTTGTTGGTGCGTTGTTGAAGCATTTAACCCTGGGTTTGTTCCTGTGTAAACACTTTCGGTCAGAATATTTGGCACTATGATGAGATTCGAGTTATCGTGCATCCACTTCATTGATAGTTGGGCCTTTTGATACATGAGTCACCCCATCACCTGTATATCTTGAACTTCAGAGAAATTCCTAGCTTGTACTGGGGCTAGCTGGGAAATCCCTGTCGTTTCAGTGGTTCCCTAGGGAGATCCCACTACTTCGACTGACATCATTTCTTCTCTCATCTTGATGGTCTCCTTAACTGTTTGTTCCAGGACTTTTTCTTGCTCATCCCAACTCATATCCTTGAATATGGTTGCCTTGGGGTCAGCCATCCTTTCCATCACCTCTTCCCAGTATTGAGAATTTGCGGTGTAGATTTCATCCTCAAACCTGTCGTGGGAATATGGCTAGCAAGATGATACTTGTTGTGCATGCTTCATGACCATGCCCTTGGGGTCATGCTTGCAAAAATGGCCAGTCTGGAATTGGAACTCCAAATAGCTTAACCCTTCTTACTTGGCCTACACGGTGTCCTTTACCACATAGAATCAGTATGGAACACATAGGGTATGAAGGCCCACTTCTTATCCTTTACCAAAGTAGCATTGTAACCTTACAATATGATCTGATAACAGATTTCCCCTACTATTAGCCGATCAGGTACATATACAGGTAGAAGATGAGGTGCTCTGGTGGCACCGAAAAACCTAATGTAGGTATCGCACTCATCCAGATACCAGTGGCCAACCTTCTAATGGAAGATTGGTTGTTTCCATTGATGTCAACCCTAGTCATGGGTTTTGGACCACAAGATTGATGAAGGTATTTGGACATGAGGAAAAATGCACATGTAGATACAACACCCATGGATGGATAGTATACATCATGTTGTTTCTAGTGGTATGTGGCCCGTCACATGGATCCTCATGGTTGAGGAGAAATGAATTTTTGAAGATGACAAAGTGAATTGAAGAAGGAAGTACATGTAGGCCATGAAGATAATTAAAGAAAAGAATTACAAAATAAGAAAGTTTCAGGTCGGACCTAATGTTAAAAGAAAGTGACATAAATGTTATAAATAAACATCATTATACATTCATTTGATACAAGTCGAATTTCAGATGTAATAAGAAGAAAGGAAGGCTGGATTTCAAGGGAGGATGAAGTCTTTTGGTGATGTGTTCTAAGGTATGTTATTTTCAGGTCATCTTACCATTTTTTCTATAAAAAAATTTCTAGAAATATTCAAATGGTGAAATATCTCTAGTATTGAGAAGACATATCAAGGTACCTCTGGTAAAAAATTAAGCTCTTGATTCGCTATAATTATGGAGATACGCTCTGTGGAAGATAGGGTTTATGACCAGTCCTGAAGCTAGTCAATAAAAAAGTGTTCCGTTTAAAACAGTCATAACTTATTCATAAAGAATCAAAATTAAGTGGGACCACTTCCATTAAATACAGTACAAAATTTAGTTTCTTGTGTGTGATTTTCAGAATCAGATGTTAAATATTGAGCGCGGGGCATGCTATACAAGTTGGGTCTTCTGAATAGACCAGAATTGAATAAAGTCTACCATTCTTTCTATAACCTCTTTTTGGGGAGGATTCA
>JZKD02S2124177.1:10337-28046 GCA_000966675.3 Picea glauca
TGGAGTATTATTCCTTATTCTTCTTTTTTTACAGATTCTATTTCATTATTCTCAGGGTTACTCCAAATCCCAACATGGTATTAGAGTGATTGGTTTTGACCTCACCTATTTTCCACAAATCTTTCTAAGTCAAATTGTAACACCCTGTTTCCCCCAGTCTGTAAATATAACTATACGGGCTGAGGAACTATGGAAAACTTAAAAGTGTGAATGTTTGATTTGATGGACCTTGTGTAGAAGGTTGATGAATGTAAATCCTCTTATTTTAATGGATAATGGAAATATGTTGCATAACTGATGAGAAGGGGATGTGCTAAGAAAGACCATGATTTCTAATGAAAAGGTGGTGGAGGGGACCCAGAATGGTTTCTTTAACTTCCATTGAATCAATACTATGCTGGTTTTAATTGCTCAAGATTAAAACAACCCTCTGACCCAGAATGAATTACAGTTGGGCTGGTAGGTGGGAAGAGCTCCTCAAGAGTTAATGAGTGGATGGGGCAGACTGCCCATCTGTAAGGTTTCTAGACCTAACCACGGACTAGGGATTAGAGCCACACGTAATCTTCCCGAGGAAGGAAAGAAAGGAAGTGTGGTGGTGGACAAAGGGAGAACTACGAAGAATGCAGAGACGAGAGAGAAAAATCTCAGGTCCAAGGAGGGATTGAAAGTGAAAAGTGAGTTTTGATCACAGGGGATAGAAACTGAGTCAGGAGAAGGAGAGTAACCTTTGTCCTTGTCTATTCCTATATAAAGAGAAGGAGAGTAAACTTTTTCCCTAACTTTCGTTGAGCTAGAAGTGAGAGATTGAATCTAAAACCAACGTGGCCGAAGCTCGGGGGTGGCCAGTGATAAATCCATCAGAAGTGACTGAGACTATGATTGGGTGGAAATGAACACCCCTATTAGCATTCACATAGCACCTTATGGTTCTGATAAGTGTTTTTATGTCTTGTTCTTTGAATTGGAAATAATGAATTGGATGCTTGTATTTTATATGCCTAAAATGATCCCTGTACTGAATGATTAATTTATAAGTATGTGTTCGTTCCTTGAGAACTTTCATATCTTCTTGATTTCTTTATGCGCTAGTTTAATCCCTCAGAAGAAACTCTGAGAGAAATTCATCACCATCCTAGAGGCACGTGAGTACTTCCTGATTTGGTGGAGGTTGAACCCCGCAATCACTGCAAGGACATAGTCCCATAAGCTCAGGAGAGGTAGTACGTGTATGCACAGGCTCTCTGCGAGGTAACAAGAGACCGAGAACCACTTCGGTTCTAAACTTGATGAAGGAGCACAAGAGGTGTGCAAAAGACCATTCTAAGTGTTAAGTCTATGAGAAAGAGCGCAACGCTCTTAAGTCCTTAATAACTGACGAAGCTCAGGAAGGATAGTGAGATTCAAGTATCAAAAGGGAATACCCTTTCATTTGGGGGATGAACAAACAATATTCGTTTGGGAGGATATAAGGTCTATCATGATTGTTATATTTGAAGAAGGAGAGCAGGCATTAATGCCTTGGCCAGTTCAGTCTTTGCAAGTTCACACATCGAGAGATTCCCATGTTAGCACGGTCAAGTCTTCTGAAATCCGATGACATGAAATAACCTGGACCATAGATCTAAGGATCTATTAAGACCCTCCTTGACAGTTGGATTTGTTGCTCCGAAATATCGACATTTCAGAAGTCAGGAATGTGGAGGAAGTTGTGACTTGGAGGTCGCAAGTCATAAGATCCCAACATCATCGAAACCATCCATTGGAAGGGATGGGTGGTGAGAGATCAACATTTCACTGACTCGCAGGAGGAAAAAGTCAAACAGGAAAATAGTAAGAACTCGGGAGGCCCAAGTTCATGATTTGACAGTGGATATCAGATCCATAGGAGAGTGAGTTGTTGATTTGGTGCTCCAAAATATCGGTATTTTGGGAGTCAAGAGAATGAAGGTGAATCATATCGGGAGTTTCCAATGCATGAAATTGTGACGCAATCTATACTATGGGATCGAGAGAGTTGAGGTGACTCACATGCAAGGACCCGATACACGATTTCATGATGCACCTTTTGATTAGGCTTGTGTTCATAGGTAATGGTCGCATGGAGGAGGATAAAGGAGGAGATAGCATGTGCTAGGCCCCTTTTGGGATTTTAGAGGTTGGCGAGAGTCAGGGTGACTCACATGTAGAATACCCAACATGCAAAGTCCCAAAACACATTTTGGGTAAGCGAGTGGTCACATCCCATGGCCACGTGAGAGAAACTTATGTCTGGTGCTTGTTCTCACATGTCGAGTTTCAGAAGGAACTAATCTAGTCTGTAGATAAGAAGGGCGTGCATTTGAATCGTTGATTTTATACGTTATCGTGAAGATCGTGAGATCGATGATCCCATATCTTTGTGGGGAAAGGAGCTAATGTACGACACAAATAGAGAATGATAAAGGAGCAAGAGAAACAAACAAAAATTAATGTAGTCCTTGTATAGATATTATCCGATATACAGAGGCAACTGCAACACAAACCCGCAACCAATCATGCAGACCGACGACACAAGAAGAGAAGTCGGATTCCACCTGAGACCTGAAAACATGACTCCAATGCACCAACAAAACCCTAGCTACCGACCCTTTCGGTAACACCTGCGAAGCAAATGAAGTCTCACCTGAGGTAGAGGTAGGGGTGGTTGCATGACTCAGGTGTCTACAACCCTAGTTGGGACATAGATCTATGATTATAACACTTAGTAATCATCTAGCATAGATTATTCATCAATAGTCAACCCTCATGATACTTCGCAGATGGTATAGAGTATCGCAGTATGTACTTAGATTTAAGATAATTCAGTACTTAGCCATAATAATATCATATCAAGAACTAAGAATCTTACATACCAGAACTAATATTCATTCATATCTTAGAAGCACAAAGCATAAATAGATCTATCTAAACACGTCAAGCACTTAGCAAAGAAAGAGACAAACGCATCAAGTTGAGGCACAGAGCATAACACACAAATTTACCATGGTTCACCCCCACCCTGGGGCTATGTCCACAAATTATTCTTCTTTATTAGATTTAGTTAATCAGGTTACAACACAGAGCCATTTTAATTCCTCTTCGCACAGGACAGAAGATCTGCACAACTCGCTAGATCCTTCTTCTTTGCACTACAACACAAATCCTTCTACAATCTCTCACAGGGACTTGCACTCAGCTTTGAAAGTCTTACACAAAGATGCACAAAGCCTTGATCACACATATTCAACCCTTGGCACTTAGCTTACATCACATAGATATATCATGCCCTTTTCACTATATGGCCTAGACATCAATATATATATATATATACACACAAAATAGGCCTAAACATGGGTAAACCCATGGGCCGACATCTCAATCCTGTTACATTATCCCTAAAACCCAAAAAGGGGTCTAGCTTCCATGATTTCGACTTCACATTGTGCTTCCTCTTTGACAACTGTTGAAGTCCCAAAAATGGTCAAATATGACCAAGTGTTCCTCAAAACTTGGTCAACGGACAACAGGGCCCCAACACTCACCTATGACTCGTCTCGAGTCACTCAGGCTTGGGTAAGTTTTCTTCAAATGTCTCTATCTTGGCTCAAGCTACTTTGAATTGTCTCTGTGCTACTGCTTCTTGCTTAGCAAAGTCCTGAACAATCACTTAGCTGATAGGTCCTTCCAGTTGTTTCACGACTGTAACAACTACTTGTTCTAGTAGTGTTCCTTGGCCTTCAATTTATTTAAACAGTAGGTAGGCCACCTCCTGGCTCGGTTGGAGTTTCTGGGTGACTTCCATTACTCTGTTCTGCATGGTAAGAATGAGTTGTTGGGAAGTGCACTGTTCCTGGTATGTCTTCATCCTCTCAATGGGTGATAGGAGCTTAAGTTGTGCCTGGATTGTATCTGTGTGCTACTTTCCTTACTAGAGTTGGGACTCCATTTTATTCAACTCTGGTTCTTCATATAGTTGTTCATATATCTACGTGCTTCTGCTACTTAGCTGTTTACATTCTACATCAAGTATTTTAATCCTCTCAACTGTGCTCTGAGAATTCAATTCTCGCTGGTTGTGCACTTCTTGTGGAGTCTGTGGTATGGTCTGAAGCTCTAATTCCACGACCCTTTGTTGAAGTTACTGAATAACTTCAACCAACTTCATCACTTGGAGTTCTATGGGCCCTTCGGCCTTCTTCTCTAAGCTGGTCACAGAGAAAAATGCTCTGTTGACTACTTCTTCAATTCCTATCTGCTTTGTGAGTAGCTGGTCTTTATATTTTTGGATCTTCGCTCTGTCTTGTTTAAATTTTGCTTAGAGAGAATTCTTCTCTTGTTGCGTGGCTTGGCATTGTTTAATAATTTCCTCCTGTGCTTTCTTGAGGGCTTGGATGGCCTGGTATTTTTTTTCCTTAGCATGTCGAAGGCGTACTTCGACTGTATCAACAATCTTGTGGAGCAAAACTGATTCATCTCCCACTTCTGGTGTTCCTTCTGGCAGAGGTGTAGTAGCATTTTCTAGACTAGACTGGAGTTCTTGCTATACGCCTTGGAGCACGATATCAATTTGGCTATACATTTGTTCCTACTTTGCCTCTTGATTCTCTATGATTTCCTTTGAAGCATCATTGACCGCTGCAACAATGAAATCAATGTCACCCAACATGAGGGTAGTTCGCATCTTGGTTATAGGGGTTCTTGGTTTCTTTCTGGAGGAAGATTTTAGAGGTGAGACCTTCCTTTTCTTCGATGAGTCTTCTTCATCCCTAGGTGGTGGTACTTCGAATTTATGAGTTTCTATATCACCTTCTTCATCTGGTGTAATGGAGTCCATCCTTATAGATAGGATGTTAACATCCTGGACTTCTTCAGTCTTCTTCGTCGTTTTGGATTTCTTTGTCTTACTCGACCCAGGTGTATCCTATGCAGTTCTGGGGATGTCGATGTTAGAAATTTCTGCGGGGTCTTATGAAACAAGTAGGTCCATCGACCATTCCTTGGTGATCTCTTCTAGGTTTTCTTCTGTTAGCTTATAATAGGACTAAAGTTGTTCCTGGTGCTAATCAACGCGTGGGGTTAGCTATATAAAGTGGCGCTCCACACTGAACTTGATCAGAGGTCGAAATCTCTGTAAAGTGTTCGGGGTTATGTGTGGTTCACTCCTTATGGATTATTTCAATTGGTTATAGTACATGTGGAAAATGGAATTCGATTGCCATTTCTTGCTCATGTCGTTCGAGTACCATAATGTACTGAACTTCGTGGCGAGTGGCTCAAAGGGGTCAAGTTTTGGGAAGGTTGCACCTTCCGGTATCTACCATGCAACAAAATCTATCAGTATCAGGAGCTAGCTAAAATGGAATTCATCCCCCTGATCCTGAGCTTCTCTGCAGTCAATCTCCAGTTGATTCACTAGGTACTTCGCCCACTTCATCTGTAGTCTCTCTACGCACTTTCTTGCGAGGTCAAATACAAATCTAGATACTTGTGTTGGTTGATTCTTGCGTACCAACTTCCCTGTGATCAGTTGGCATGCGAGGCGCACTGCACCACTTTCAATAGAATCTATCTTGTAGCCTCTCGCACCTTTCTCAACATCGTTATAGGCTTCTTTGATCTTCTACGCAAGAGAAGGGTATGCGGTCTTTCTAATCAGGGCCCTGCATGATAAGCCCAATGATCCTATTGATCAGCGTCAGATCAACAATTATGTGATGATATAACCATAGGTATCCTTTGTGGTAACTTGCTAGCATCAATTTTACATAAGCATTCACCTCCTAGTGTCTGTCGAAGTGCGGTATTTTCATAACATTGAGCAAAGTAGACTACGCGAGGTTCATCATCCATTGTTGAGGGATGAGCTTCAAACTCTTGCCCTTAGTTCTCTTCAAGTACTTATATGGGGAAATCATGTTGTAAGCTTTACGGTCCCCCAGGTTGAAGTCGCAAAACTTCAATGTTGTAACCTTGTCTTGATCTGTGAAGTAGGTGCGCACTCCTTTCGATAGATATGTAGTGACTAGGGTGTATTCAAAGTCTCTAGGGACATTGTCCCTGTCAATCTCACTTCTCAGGGGGGGTAWGTAAGATGGTAGGATGGATGGCACTAACTTCGYGTTGGCTATGTCGTACTTATGCTTAGTTCTTATTTTTGCGTTGGCTCGAGATGTTCATGCTTGAGCAGTYGAYGGGGAGGATTGAACTCCTCCCATCGATGATGCTTGGAYTCCAGTGGAAATTCTTCTTTCTGAMTTGAATATMTCAGTCATTAAATTRATAAGGACCTCTGTGACGGATTCCTCAAGTTMCRTGAGCTCATCGGACATACGCACTCAAGAAATATAATCRSGGTCACGATGATCTCAAATTTCTGAACTAGGATGAACAATYTGCTTGCAATGGTCACTGTGATAATCACCAGTTCYGTGGGCTTCAATTTTTCATTTCAAAAAAGTGTTCTTCGGGCATGGCRTGACGAGMTAAATAGGAAATTCATCAATGGATTGTTTGCAACGGGTATGAAGCTTYCATGAACRTTGATCCATCCATTATGGYGTGGTCCAATGGTCTGKTGGTGATCCTTTAATGMTTTTCTGTTTGTTTGGGGTGGAATTCGAACGGGTATATCTATCCAATGGCTATATTTCTTTKMCACAACAAARTTTTGTATGTCGTTGTCGTTGTTMTGAKATCTCGACAAATCTCAATTCCTGCGATTTTTCCTTGTGCGAAGTTTCCTTTGGAATCTTCTGTAACTTTTCAATCTTGGCCCTCTTCTTACTTAGCTTCCTAGGCTTCTTCCTAGTGAGCTTCATCTTGRTTATCCTTTTTCCATTCTGATCCTTATCTTCTCTCGACATAKTCACCTCGTRATGMTGAGATTCTTTCTTTAGAWCCAAGGGTAATACACCTTCATCATATGGATTAGGTATTTGTTTCTTATGTGGTTCCTCTAATTCTCTTATAGCTTTGAYAWCCAAGTCCCTAGTGTTTAATAKCTTATATCTGTTCTCTTGTTCTTCCCTCAAGTAGGYGATCTTTCTAGTCATAAATTCAATGAGTTGTTGCTTCRTCTATTCCAGGGCTTCCTTTTCTTCTTTTCCTYGGATYTGGTCTTTTTCAATCTAGATCTTKCCTAACAAAGATGGAAATGGGGCAKAGTCCTCAATAAATTTAATAACTTCAAATTCTTCCTYTGTCGAAGCTCCATGGGTACTCATAACTATCTGGGTAATTYTGCCACATAGGGTTATCATTTTTCCTTTAAACAACCCTATTTTTCCTAGTGAAGGTACCATAGCAGGCCTTCCTAGGGTTTCCCAAGTACTTTCTGTCATAATTTTCATYTGTGTTCACTCATCYAGAGCACAGTCAATGTCGAAGTCTCCTATTCTTACTTCGATTTTCTTCTTTTCTTTGAAGATCTYTGACAAAYTGGCATCTTTATGTTCATCCAGGGTTTCTTTCATTTTTAGAAACAYAATCTTTGATTGTTTCTGGGGTTCTTCTATAATCTTAGTCTCTTGATCTCCTTCAGRGTTTGCTTKCTCTATATTCATCTTTTCAAGTCTAGCAATCATTCTAGGGAAATGTAGTACTTCATGGTCCATAGCCTTACAACAGAGGCAACTAGGGTTTCTCCCAGGGAATTCCTTAGCAAGATGTCYTGGTCTTTTGCAACTGYAACAAAGAGTTAATCCTCTCTTTCTCTTCAATGATCCCYAAATTTTCTTGTACTGCTTKCTAGGGTCATAATGGCTAGCCTGCAAAAATTTCTTTCTAGGATCTTGMATACATTGGTTAGTCCACAAGTTCTTTCTATGCATAGGTATAACATATCTTTCATTATTCTTATCAGATCTRTTCATATCAAATGTTATTTCATCTAATAATGCCCTAGTTTTCAAGCTAGGACAAAATCTATCAAGCATACCTAAATTCATACTTTAGAAACAAAAWTTTTCACTTCTTTTACTTCTACAGGGCACAAAGCTTCCAGATCTAAGAACTTTTAACTATTCTTACCTTTATCAGAGCACATAGCTTACAKATCTTACATCTTTTCTTTAGTATCAAGCTATTTTCTTGCAGATCTAAMTTCTTTTCTTYAGATCTATCCTTCCTTCTTCAGCACAGATCTTTTCATATCAAGTGGATCACAATGCACTAGGGCATAGATYCACRCACARAGCTTTCACAATTTCAGGATGAATCTTTGCACAAAGATTMYTTTTCTTAGTTCCCAGCAATCACACTTTYGYGTCCCAGCACAAAACCATTTTTTGGCATAGCGGCAGACCCAAGGTTCAACTCTACAAMAATGGACCAACAAAACCCTAGCTACYGGTCCTTTCGGCAACACCTGCGAAGCAGATGAAGTCTTACCCRAGGTAGAGGTAGGGGTGGTTGCAGGGTTCATGTGTTTGCAACCTTAGCTGGGGCACATATATGTGATTATAACACTTAGMAATMATCTAAGATATATTATTSAACRATATTCAACCCTACTGATACTTCATAGAYGACACAGAGGATCAMAATATGTACTTAGATMTAAGAATGAGCAAGCSAGAGTTGGTTGAGCTCAAGCTACAACTAAACGAGATGATGGAAAAAGGCTACATCCGACCCTGTGTATCTCTGTGGGGAGTGMCCATCCTATTTTTGAAAAATAAAKATGGAACACATCGACTGTGCATAGACTACAGACAACTCAATAAGGAAACCATAAAGAACAAGTACCCCTTACCAAGAATCGATGACCCATTCGACCAATTGGGAGGTGCATCCATATTTTTGAAGATCGACCTAAGGTCTGGCTACCATCAAGTATGGATTAAGGATGAAGACATCCGCAAAATAGCCTTCAGGATGAGGTATGGTCACTATGAATTCGTGGTGGTGTCATTTGGGTTAACCAATGCCCCCGCTAGTTTTATCATTTTGATGAATAATGTACTCGGCAAATTCCTGGACAAATTTGTGTTGGTTTTCATTGATGATATCCTAATCTACTCCAATAATAGGGAGGATCACGAAGAACATCTTAGACTCATATTTCAAGTACTAAGAGAGCATCAACTCTAGGCTAAGTTTATCAAGTGTGATTTCTTTCATAAGCAAGTCCATTACTTAGGCCATGTCATATCTAAGGAAGGGGTGGTAGTAAACCTCGACAAGATCAGATCCATTATGGAATGGCCTACCCCAAAATATGTATCTTATATTAGGTCCTTCATGGGCTTGGCAGGATACTATAGAAGGTTCATAAAAGGATTTTCCAAGATTAGTTGTCCAATCACTGCACTTCAGAAAAAGGGGATCAAATTCATTTGGACATCAAAATGTGGAGAAAGATTTCAGGAACTAAAATACCTCCTAACCCATGCACTCATGCTAAAGATTGTAGAATCGGATAATGATTTCCTTGTGTGTACAGATGCCTGCAAGGAAGGACTCAGAGGATTCCTTATGCAAGAGGGATGTGTAATTTTCTACACGTCCAGGAAATTAAATAAGCATGAAATCAATTATGTGACCCATGACCTAGAATCGGCTGCCATAGTACATGATTTAAATATGTGGAGGCACTACCTCCTGGGAAGGATATTTGTGCTTATGACAGATGTTGCAACTAGGCCAAAGTATAAAGAAGGACGATCATGGGAAAGAAAGCGTGCAGAAACTGAAGTAACAGCTGGAGAAAGAACAACACACACACATGCAAGAAAGTGTGCACAAGGAAAGCGACAACTGGAGGAAGAACAACATGTGCGTGTGGGAGGAAGACCTAACGTCGGTAGGGTTAAGGTTTTGGTAATTCTTTGTAAATGGATGAAGATCCCGAAATGTATAAGTATATATATGTAGGTATCATGTAGGGGTTCGACTATTTTGTGTTGAAAAGTTGTGTATTAGCTGAGGGTGTTAGTATTGTTATCCCATCTTTTACTGTAGTTACGCATGAGCAGATGCGATATGCAATGTTGACAGTATGTACCATTTTTGTAAGATGTTGATCTAGAGTGGAGGAGATAAGGTAGATATGAGGATTAGTTCATAGGTTGTAGATCCCGGTGTGATCTAGTTTGCCTCATATAGATCTTACCCATAAGAGGGGAATTGTAAGCGTGCGACGTTGGAAATGAAGAACTTCCATAATAAAAGAGCCAAGAGACAAATATTTGTGGACATAGCCTAGGAGGGGGTGAACCATGGTAACAAATGTGTAATGTGATGAATGCATGCATCTCTTTACTTTCTTTTTGCAGTTATTGTTATGCTTAATAAATGAGTTAATACATTGTTATGGAACATGAATATGCAACTCGGGAAGTAACCTGTGTAATGAAAATATGTACTCATGAGGAATAAGTAGATTACACTCATAGATCGTAGCACATGGATCTAGTTAATAAATCCCTATCTCATACTCAATCCTAGGCTATAAGCACTTGAGTCTTACAACCACCCATTTAAAGGTATCTCAGGTGAGACTGCGCAGTGCATTCCATGTAATGTGTTGCCTTCTAGTTTAGCATGAAGGCCGATAGTTTTAGAGGATTTGCTGGAAACCTGAATGACATGAACCCTGGGTCAATAACTAATATAGACAGGTCAAGAAGACTGAACAAAGAATAAAGGATAGCCAAAAAATGGTTTTGTTGTCATGTTAAGAGGAACAAGAGAGGACTGAGTAGGCGAGATAGAGTGAATGGGAAACAAATGAGTGAAACAAAGGAACAATGAGCCATAAGAAGGGAATGTTGAGACCTTGGAACCCAACGAAAGATGAAATCAAAGGCTGGTTGAGAACCAAAGAGTTAGAGTTTTCCTAGAAAGACATTAGAAACCCTAGCATCACACCTCACAAGTATTTGGATAAATACGTGTTTATGGATTTACACGAAGTCTTTTTCTGTGATTTTCCGCACCTACTGGAGGAGTGGATACTAAGGTTGAAAGATAACCACGGGACGAACTAGATTTGACAGCTAGATTTGACCCCAGTACAGGTTGAGAAGTTACAACAAGTGAACAATAAATTCACCCACGTAGTTGACTTTTGTCTTGATAGTATTGTGGCAGGATTTATCATAGGGTTTGCAGTCGATACCACAAAGTCATACAGCGCAACAAAGCAATAATTTCTATAAGGACCTTGAGGAAGTTACATTCGATCACTATATACTTCCATTAAAATATTTGTATATAACAAAGGTGTAATGACAATGGAATCAGATAACTATACTTCCCTCCGTGCATGGGGGAAGGGGGGGAAGCACTGACAAAATGAGGATAAATGGAAGAATGCTAGAATAAAGGCAACAAGGAGAAACTCTTGGACCTGATCTTGATGGATGATGACCAACTTAAGTGGATCTTGGCATCATCAGGAACAACGTGTAGCAGAGTACCCTACCAATATAAGGTGAATACCAAGAAGAGAGTCATATCCATGAGGGAGGGCTTGGAAAGTGATGAGGAAGAGGTAAAGGATCTCTGGCCTATGGAGTAGATTGAGGAAATATTGCGTGCAACTTATGAGAGGAAAACAAGAGGCCAAAGAACAGGAGGAGAAGGAAGCCATCCTATCCATATTAATGTCAGTGTGGAACCCATAAACCCATGTGTGACTAATACACCAAAGGGAACACCACCATTTAGACAACCGAAGTTCGGAGGAAGTCCTACAGCAAGAAGTACATATACTGTAGGAGAAACAACTGGAGGAGATAGTTTAGGAAGTATTAGTCAAGTATCTACATTGTGCAGTGGAGGTAGCAATTCAATATTTAGAATGGCAGGACATGATCCCACTATCAAATTACCGAAATTTTGAGAAGCAACATAATATCCTAAGAAGCACTTGTTCATTTGTGCAAATATTTGGGAGAAAAACAGATCACTGATGAGGATACCAAACTCATGCAGTTAGTGATCATGCAAAGAGACCATGCACTAGACTAGTACATGAGTCTAGACACAAACAGTGCCCCTGGGATGATGAGGACACTGGAAGACATTAAGAAGCTATTGATTAATGAGTTCCAGAAGCCAATATCAGAGGATCAATACATGAACAAGATGATTGAGATAATATAGAAACTAGGAGTGTCTATATGGGAGATTGACCAGAGATTCAAATGACTAAAGGGGAAGTTAAAATACCTTATGACCGAGATGCAACACCGACACCTATTTTTCAACTCACTACTCCCACATCTAGAATATCCCTTACGACAACAGAAGTTTCAGATGCAGGCATAGACTATGCAGGCTTCCTCACAACTGGAAGAGAACTAATACCAACAAACATACCTAGCTATTGAGGAATTGAAGGAGGATTTGAAGAATCTAACATTTAAGTTGAAGCAGAATAAGAACAAGGAAAAATGAGAAGTCATCTGGTGTACCACATGAAGAATGGAAGGACACCACAAGAATGAATGTCCAACATTTGCATAGTATATGGCGATAGGTATGCCAAAACTGCTACCACAGGGAGGATTATGGTGCGAAATATGAAATAAAATGGGTCATGACCCTTATCACTGCACAATGATGCAAAAATACCAGATAGTCCCAAAGAGTTCATATTGCACCTTTTGCAAGTCAGTGGGCCATGATGATAAATATTGCAGTACTATGGAGCTGATGTGGGAAAGAACATCATATGCATATAGAGTACATGTTGAAATGATGACTGGGCAAAAAACGCCCTAGTTCAATCAATCTACAGCCCCATACAACACTGCACAACAACAGTATAATACTGTGCATCAACCTTACAATAACGTGCAACCGCAGTACAACCTGGCACAACCCCAGTACAATACTGTGCAGTATAATTAGGCACCATAGTATAACACACCGAGAGGTGATCGTGCAGGCTACAGAGGAGAAGGAAAAGCTAGAGGAGGCTTCAGACATGGTAGAGGACTAGTCACATGTCACAATTGTCAGCAACCAAGACATTACGCACGGGAATGCCCACTTCCACCAACGACTTGTATGTATTGTCGCGCATCGGACCACGATACAGAGGAATGTCTGACACTTCTAGTAAATATTTAGGAAAAGAGGAACCAAAACAATCAGAATGTTTAGTGGATTTCAGCCGAAGCAAGGGACAACAGATGGAACATAAAAATAGTCACTTGTGGAGGAATGAAAAAAGGAAATGACATAGTTCGACAGGAACCAGCACAAAGCCCATGGATAAAGAAGAACATTGACCCCAAGAAGTAGTTCAACGCAGCTAAAGAAAAGGAGACTTTTAGGGAAGCTAGACAAGAATTTTAGAACGATGACACATCGTTGACTTCAACTGCGCAACCATTCAAGGAAGTCTCATAACTCATAATATGAGATGCCACCATCATTGGATCATACCAACGGAATTCAACCCAAGGGACAAGTAAGTACTATCAAAGACTTTTTGCAGTCATGCATAAAAATGTTAAGTGATCCTTCATTTGTAAAAATATTTCAAAACATCCTAGAGAAATGTAGCAGTGAGACGAAACAAAAGCTAGAACCAAAAACTGTGAATCATCTACACACAAGAATAAGAACAAGTAGGGAATTTAGATTGAATGCTAACATTGGGGATTTCAATATGGGACACATTATACTAGATCTAGGATCCAAAGTGAATGTACTACCAAAGAATACATGGCAATGCATGGGAGAGCCAACACTAGGATATTCAAATGTCCAACTAAGACTAGCAAACCAACATAGGTTCCTACCAATAGGGAGACTGAAAGGAGTAATAGTAGATCTTGACGAAGTGCACACTAAAGAAACATTTGAAGTCATTGAAATAGTAGATGGCATAACACCGTACCCAACTCTACTCTGTATGGATTGGGTGTTTGACAACCAGGCCATAATTAACTTGAAAACAAGGAAAATGAAATTTGAATCTGGATATTACAGGGTCATAGCACCACTAGATCCATCAGAAGGGGAGAGGTTCATAGAACCCACTTGAATGGACTTAGAGGAGATCGACCAATTGTACAGAGCAACTACGTGCGATGAGGATTACGTAAACCCAACTACATATGGGGTACTCAGTTGGCGGAGCATTACTTCATGCACAATAGACTCAAACACTGGGTTAGAAAACTGGCAACATAGACTACATGAAGTATCCACGAGAATATGTGAAAGAATAGACCACGCAGTATAGTGGATAGGCATAGAAATCAGAGAACCACCCAGTTTCCATAGAATAAATGATTTGGAAAAATTCTTGACACAGTATGAAGAAGCAGTTTTAGAGAGACAGAGACTGCTAGCACTTGAATTAGCACTCAAGGCCACACCCGCAAGATGGTGGGGTGCGCACAAAGAGACTATCACAGATTGGTATCAATTTAAGTGGTTATTGTGCATAAGATTCAGCACAGAACAAAAACAACAAACAACATAAGTAAAATGGACATAGAGCACCATCGGAGCACTTGGAAGCATGTAGAACACCAAGGAAAATGACACCACTTGAGGAATGGCCTCACTTCATACATACTTTAGAGGGCATACCAGTGAAATGGTACAAAGACCAGGAATTGTGCAAAGGAACTACAACATGGTGAATATTACAACAGAACTTCGCAGATACTTTCTCATTCGAGCATGAGAACCCCAACATAGATGCATCCCTTAAATAGATAACAGGAGTAATATTCATCAAAGAACCAGAAATAGAAACTATCTTAGAAGAACAACAACAGAATAAGTAGATAGTCAAGGAACTATTTTCATGTTACCATGTACAGGAGGAAGCACCAGACGAAGATGACCTGCACGATATTCAGATTGAAGAAGTAGAAGGAAAAAGAGATGTGGAGGGACCACCCTTAGAATCCGAAGTAATTTTCACTCCAATCAACGTAAATAATGTTAGCATCAAAACAACTGAACATCCCAAAATGGCCAGCATTGGAGACTACTGGGATGAGCCAACAGTAGAAAGCTTCACAAAGTTGTTGTGAAAATGCAATGACTTGTTTCCTACAAAATTTACAAAGATGAAGGATATAAGAGGAGAACTGGGAGATATGAAGATACCACTCAGACCTAAAGCGAGATCGATTAGACAATGGCCATACATAATGAACCCCATATATAAAAATAAATTTAAAAAGGAGATTGACCGGATGCTCAAGGCCTGCATAATCGAACCAGTCGAGGAATCACAATGGATAAGCCCAATGTTAGTATAGTACAAGAAACAAGGAAGAGAGATTACGATATTCATCGACTTGAGGAAGTTGAATGATGCATGCCTACATGACCCATTCTCTACACCGTTCACAGATGAAGTGTTAGATAATGTGAGGGGACATGAAGCTTACTCATTCACTGATGGATTCTCAGGCTACCATCAGATTAAGATAGCATAGGAGGACAAATACAAGACCACGTTCATGACATAATGGGGATCTTACCGATATACAATCATGTCGTTTGGACTGAAGAATGCACAGACAATATTCTCCAGAGTGGTTATCACAACATTTAAATAATTCATCCATAATTTTCTCGAAGTATACCTGAATGACTGGACAGTCTATAGTCTGTTGAAAAACCATGTGGAAATTTTATGCTTGATGCTAGAACAATGTAGACAATGTCAGATATCACTAAAAATAAATAAATGTATATTTGGAACACCGTTTGAGATACTACTCGACCATATAGTATGAAAACAATGACTATTGGTCAATCCGTTAAAGATCACAGTCATTGTGAACTTACCAGAACCAAAAACAGTCTGCCAGTTAAGAGCAATGTTAGGACACACCGGATACTACAAGAAATTCATCAAAGGATATGCATAGATGACAACACCAATGGAAAAACTGTTAAGGAAGGATACAAAGTACGAATGGAACGATGAGTGTCAACATGGTCTAGATACTCTAAAGGAAAAGATGGTTACTGCACTGATATTAGTATTTCCAGACTAGGAAAAGACATTCCATGTGCATGTAGATGCATCAATGATAGCACTTGGATCTATCTTAGCACAATGAGGAGTAGGAGACTTGGATCACCCAATAGCCTTCGCAAGTAGAAAACTATCAGACTTAGAACAAAATTATAACACAATGGAAAGAGAAGACCTAGCTATGGTTTACGCACTGCATAAGTTCAGAGATTACCTAATGGGAAAACATTTTAATATGTTTACAGATCACTCAGCCCTAAAATACCTAGTCAACAAGCCAGTGTTGGGGGGGAGACTCTGTCGACGGTTATTATTATTTCAAGAATTTGACTTCGTAGTAATAGTCAAACCTAGAAAACTGAATGCAGAACCTGACCACCTATCACGGGTCACAAATGGAGAAGAACCCACAAACTTAGAAGACAACTTTTCGGATGCACAATTATTCTCAGTACAAATTGCCGCCAACTACTTCACATAAATCATCCAGTACTTGAGCACAGGTACCATGTCGTAAGAATATACCACCGTGCAGAAGAAGAACCTAGTAGTCTGTGCAACTGACTATCAATTGATCGGAGGACATCTATACAAGATGGGCACATATAGAATTTTACAAAGGTATGTGTTAGAGCATCAATGACCAAGAATTTTAGCAGAAGCCCATGAGGGAATGGCAGGAGGGAATTATGACGAAAAATATATCGTGCAGAAGGTACTCCATTCAGGATTATGGTGTCCAAAGATTCATAGAGACTCGAAAGAGTACTGCCAGAGATGCGATGTCTATCAAAGGGTAGGCAAACCCAACAGAAGGGATGATATTTCATTATGACCGCAAGTGAAATTACATGCATTTGATAAATGGGTAATAGACTTTGTGGGACCAATTAACCCACCAGCCAAAATAAAATGGGCAATATACATCATCACCATGATGGAATACCTAACAAGATGGGCATATGTTGCACCAATAAAAGACTACAATGCATAGACAGTTGCACACTTATTATTTGAACAAGTAATTACTAGGTTTGGGTGCCCAAGAATTTTTATGAGATACCAAGGAATACACTTCATAAAAAACATCATCTGCGTGATGCTTGAAGAGTTTGAAGTTTAGCACCAGAAAAGCACACCGTATCATCCATAGGTGAATGGCACAGTGGAAGCCTTTAACAAAATTCTAGAGAACACACTGACAAAGATCTGTAACATCAACAGAGATGACTGGGACCTCAAAGTACGAGTAGTATTATGGGTGTATAGAAAGACATGCAAAAATTTGACAGGGCACACACCATTCAAAATAATCTATGGCCAAGAAGCAGTAGTTCCATTAGAATTTTTAGTACCCAGCTTACGCGTAGAAACTATCACACAAATGATCGAACGAGGTACAATATAGGAAAGAATGAATCATCTATTTTCAATAGAGGAAGACCAAATCCTAGCAGGATTCCATCAACAAGTGTAAAAGGATAGAGAAAAATCTTGGCATGATTGACACATCAAGAAGAAGACGTTCAAGAAAGGAGATCTAGTATTTCTTTATGACAACAAATCGTTTCAGCACCCAGGAAAGTTGAGAATGCATTGGTTAGGACCATACGAGATAAAATATGTAACAGACAAAGGAGTTGTACAGTTAAGATAGTTAGCAGGCGCATACCTCAGAGGAGTGATCAATGAGAGTTGACTGAAACTGTACAAGGACAGTC
>JZKD02S2124188.1:0-18564 GCA_000966675.3 Picea glauca
TATAATAATAATAATAAGGGTCTTTTAATAAATAATAACTAGTAGGCGGGACCCCTTGTGACTCCCTTTAATTTCTTAACAAAAATAAACACAACTAGACAATAAATCAGACACACCCTTCCTTGTGGCTCCCATTATCATTTCCATAATTTGAAAATTAAATATCAATGATATTTTAAATCATATCCAAACATATAATATCGAAAACATCCAAAAATAGTATGTTGTCCAAAACCTTCAACAGTCCATTGTTCTCAATAAAATAACAATAAAGTATAATAAAAAATTGTGTTTGCCACTTTGAGAGGAAATTTTCCCTTTGTTGTTGGTATCCCCTTTTGACTTTCCTGAATTATCCTTAGGCTATGTAGAGCCTTGAGGCTTGATATCACTGATGACATGAGAATAGTCATCTTTCAAGTGAATGTGGGATGAAATAAATTTGGTTGAATCACTTGAGGGAGAGGAGGGGGCAGCGACAACTTTTCCTTTGTCATGGATGTGGTGGGCTTCAGTTTTTGAGTCTTTTGCTTGCATGGGATAATTGTACATGTGAGTGTGTAGTGGAAATCTATCTATTTGGGTTAACAAGTGGAGGAGGAGAAGGTAGAGACAAATTTGCCCATCCATGATGTTGGGAGACTGTTGGGTGATCAATCTCCTACCATCCGTCATTCTTGGGAACTTCAGGTTGCAATGAAACATGAGGGGGAATAGGGATACCAAGGACATGTTGGGGTTGGAAGGGATGCCTCTCTGGTCTAGGTTGGACTAATTATTGTCCAATCCAATTGAAAAATTCATCTTAAAAGAGTTGGTTTAACTCTTGAGGATCTTCATTGAAATGTATTGAGAATCTGGGCCTTCTAGGCCCTCTGTTTCAATTCCCTCTACCCCTGTTATTTTGGCCATGACTTCCTATGTTGAATAAGATCATCTTATATGAAACATTTATTATCAAATAGCTTCTTAAACAAACCATAGATGGCATCTCTTAATATGAAACAAAGCTTGGCTCAACAATTACATCAAACCCATGCAATCCAATCCATAAAATTCATTCAATAATTGTCACTGAGCAGGGGGTGAATTAGGGTTCTGGGATATCTGAGGGGATTGTATTGAGAAAAAAAGTGAGAAAATGAAAGGGAGTAAGAACACGATTACTGCTCAACAATTCATTGAACAATGGATTGTGCAACAATAACCAAATCATATCAGTGGTGATCCATCTTTGTTTTATTTCTTAATCACTATAATACATAGTTTTAATTTAATTTTAAGAACAGGGCATGCAAAATGAATCTGGGATTGTGAGGGGATTTGTATTGAGTGAAAAAGTGATAAAATGACAGGGAATTTGATGGATACTGTTCATAAAATAAATTAAATAAATAAACAATCATAACTCTGTTCAAAATTAATCCAAAAAGCATCCACTTCCAAGACCAACATTCATTGTTCCTCAATTGTATACAAGATTGCTTGTTGTTTCAATAATTAAATTTCCTAGAATTCCTTAATTTATAACATTCTATGCAATTATAACTTATAAAAACTTTTTCCATTCAACAATACTATTTATTTAAACGATGATCTCTTCCTTTTAAAATAAACAAAACATGCACAACAATATGCTCAATTTTATCCCCGAAAATCAATAATGCACCACGATAAGCAATCAACAGTCATTGTTCATCAATTGCAATTAGGCCCGATTTAAATGTACACAAGTATATTTTCAAAAGCGTGGAAAGACATAAAAGTATGTCTGATCATACATAGGTCTTCAATCAATCAATTGAAAAAATCTTGAATTGATAATAACAATCAACCCAAACGTAAACCTTGATATTGATCTATGTGGGTATAACTTTTTAAACAATTGATAGTATGCATGATGATTCCAATATAACTATCTCATATATGAAGTGAACAGAACCAAACTGACACACATACACCCTTTTTAACTTTCCATAACCCTTATCGGGCTTAGTGAAATTCACACAGGTGTCTTCTTATGCAATCAAGACCACGCTGGATAAAACATAGTGAGAGAAACCATAACGAATAGGAAGACAGTCCTCGACTGTATTCAACCACTCATTTTCATTCTTAATTGTTCAAACAATTTTATCACAGAAGGGCCAGACAAAGACTCAATGAGAGAGCACATGTCTTTAAAATTCCATAACCATTTAACGGATAAACCAATACTTGAAAACCCTAGAAGGTGCCCAAGGAGATTAGAGACAAGTTAGATTTTAAATGGAGCTCTATCAAAATAAAATGCAGGGAGGAAACACAAGCATGTTTGTCCCTTTAAACAAAAATATAGATATTTGACAGTCTTCCAAGACTTATATCCATTTCACCATCAATTAAAAACCATAGGCCAAAAAAAAAATTTGAAAATGAAACAGCAGTGAGCCACAAAGTCCTTCGACTTATTACTCCAATCTCTTGAAGGAACCAATAGTTAACACCCTAGGAGAGCAGAGACAGTTAGAGTAAAATAACCTAGTGCACACAGGTGCCTCTAATACTTACAGAGAAGAGACAAGGGTTAACTTAACAGTGGTGGGTATTTAAAAAACATAGAGATATAACATCTCTTTCCAACACCTGAAAATATGAACAACTTTTGACAGCCACAACAATGAGGAAACACACATTCTTGTGAAAGAATGCCAAGATATAACCTATATTAACGTTCGGGGCCAACCAATAATGGATCTTGGGATGCTTTCAGTGAAAATATAGTAAGAACGTGCTATCAACCACAAATCTGGGTTTAAATAAAAGAACATACAAACTGTTGGCAGTTTCTTTGCAACTGGACAAGAATTACCATGAAAACCGAGAGGGAAATGAGTTGACAGACATTGATACACAGAACGGTGAAATAAAACCCTCAACCATCAAGATCAGAGCCTTATTGCACCAATTTCACTATTATTCCATAGAGACCCATCGTAAAACCACACCGACCAAGAAAACAACCAATGCACAAACTTAATAATATCCATTTCTTTGCTTATAGTTTCCAACATTTTACAATCATCACAGAGAGCCATAACACCACATTTACACACAGTAAAAAATCTCAAGAACACGTAGAATCTGAGCATCATTAAGACACCATTTGGTTCATAGAATAGAGACTACATCATGGATGGAGAGAAAATAATCATACTTGTGGGAAGAACGCTTAAATTATGAGTTGGTCGATCTTTTCCTTCCAAAAAACTTGAAAACATGGAGCTTCACAACCAACAGAGAGAAATTTCAGCAATGGAACAATGCTAGGGTGAGGGGCGATAGGCAAGGTTTGGAGTGACATGCAATAAATGCATGTCACTTCCATCACCTGGCCCCATTCAATTCAAAGTACGAGATATCCCAATAAGCATAGCATCCACCAATAAATCAAACCATATAACCAATGCATAATCAATGCCAATCCATCGTAAGATCTGAGACCATATCTATTGTGTAGTGCACCATCTGATCTATTTCATACATTAACCCTGGCCATAAATCCACACAATAATCCATATCAACATTGCTATATGCGCCTCCATTGAAATTTGCATAGTTCATTAACCAAACCATAGTATAATAGTTAGGACTAACACTTAATTTTTTCATTCGAAATTTGCATATAGTCTTTTATTATAGCTCAAGGATTAATACACAGTTTCTTTCCTTTTGTTTGAACTATAGAACCTTTCCATAATTCCCTTTGTTTTGATCATGCTACCATTAAGTATCCCTTGCATATATGTAGCTAAGTAATCAACATAAGAATTAGTAATAAGGTTATATCATAGCAAATGTAAACAACATGATCCTCGTACCCATAGAAATTGTTTATTGTCGCAAGTGATTATCCAAAACCATTCCACAATAATGAATTATCCACTGATCACCATGCCAAATGAAACCAAAACTGCATCATAAAAAATGTAGAACTATGTAGACAACAACAGAAAAACATGTGTAATATGTCTATCCTTGCGCCTCTAGTCTAAAAGGGGGTCCCACCTACTAGTATTATATTATTAGCATAGATAAATAATAGAGATTTAGAAATACTTTGCCGGAGGAATTCATCGTTATGATTTTAATCGTCAACACCTCTTACTCATTTACACTAAATGTTGCTTGAATATTTATTAAGTAGAGTAGAATATTATTTGCACTAGGATGATTAGTTGACGATTAGATGAGATTGATGAGCTAGTTTGGATTGTGGTTTATGTTGGGATATGGGAATTAGACACTTCCTTGTTCCTTGGAACATTTGTCAGCCCTAAGACCTTAAATGGTTAAAATCAATTGGAACCTAGGCTTGAGAATTTCTTATGTGTCCTAGAGGTCCTAACCTTGCAGGGTAGGTTGGACGGGTAGCATCTTAATTCATTTGTATGATTATATTTATGAGATGAGTTGAGACATTTATGATTCACATTGTTTATGAGTCATCATTTATTATATGAATTCAATGATTATGGGCTGCTATTTATTCATGTTAATGCATCGATATGTGTATCGTTGTTCATTGAAATAATGTGTTGCCTTTATGTCGCGAATGACTGATAATGTGTTGAAATTGTTCCATTAATATATTGGATGATGTGTCAATGATATAGTTAATAATTGTGATGTATATTTCCTAACGCAAAAAAAAATAAAATTACATGTTGTATGTCGCTTTGGTTGTTGTAACTGAAGTCTATTACATGTGGTATCATAGTGAGTTCAACCCCATGACTTGGGATCATTACACCTTCCTCTATATCAACACTTGATTATAATTTGTCACTGACTAATTTGATTTGTATTCATTGTTATAACCCTAAATTTATCTACATATGCATACCTGGCCTTTGGCCCTCTTACTTGCATTTTTTGCCAAGAAATCATTGAGTTGCTCTTCTAAAAAACCCATTTTTTGAAGATGTACGTGCCCTGCACCAATAATTCCCACAAACATATGCTTGTTGCATCACTACAGCCAATGTATGTATGCATGATGCACCACTACAACCCGCATATACTTGCAAAAGTTGCAAGGAATTCGTTGAGATTACAGGATATTGGGTAGTTTCCCAACTAATCCACCATTTATAGCCCATCACCCAACCGAATAACCATCATTTTGTCATATAAAAGGAGGTATTGGGGCCTCATTCCAGATCTAGACATAAGAACAGTGAAAATCTACCCATTTCACATCCCCTCCTTGCCCCAAGTAATTGCAACCCTTTTGTGAGAATTGCCTAAACATTCCCCAATTAGCCCTTCTTTCTCCATCATAATCCATTCACTTCCCAAGAAGAGATCTGAAGGTTGAGAGGAGAAGACATATATAGGTGCACATGGAGCTTGGTGAAGAGGATCCTGGACCAGGTTCGTGGAGAAGTAGCCAGATTTGGTTGTAAAGGTATAATCATTGAGTTATTAATAAAAGAAGTACTTCTCCTATCCCAAATCATGGTTTATTGAATGCTTTTAATGGTTTATGTTTTCACATTATAACATCTAACCCTTATTTGTATATGAATTGCATGTTTTTATCTTTCTGTGTGCATATCTTTGAATGCAGGCCATCCTTGGGAGGAGGCGTGCAGTCATCGAAGCTTTCAAGCGCGAGAGGATCACCATCGGACGCGAAGTAGAGTTATAGTTACCCGATCCTTCTCATCTTTGATTTTCTTGTATGAGTCTTGGGTATGTTTGGGGTAGTTAGAGAAGTAGTTGACTTTTTGATGGTTAATTGATCTACCTACATTGTAAACCCTGGTGTAGTCATAGGGGGGTTTTTCCCACTAGCCGAATTGGTGACCATATTGGGCAAGCCTCTAGGGTTTTAGGGGATTTTTGGGTGTCTGATTGGTTTTTCTACCTTTCAAGTTTCTGTTGAGTCTGCTGAGTCTTTTAAGGGATTATGGTCACCTTTTGGTGCCATACCAGTTCTCTTCGCCCTGTCAGTCAGTGTATTTTTATTTTTTTTTAAGTAAATATAGAGGTGTATGTGCCATACAATGGGTCAACACGCGTACATATGTGCCATGTCTAGTAAACAACCCGTGTACATACGCAAGTTGCTGAAACAACAGTAGCGTACCTGGTTCAAGAAATTGTTTTTGCAAAAGAGGAATCCAACCTCTTTCCTAATTGAGGTTTATACTTTTCAGGGTTTCTTGATCGAGTTCAGTGTCTCTGTTTTTACATTCATAACTTGGGTTATATTTCAGTTTCCTTGTCTTTTTGAAGTTTCTTGTGTTTACTTCTGAAAGGGTTTTAGGCGAGTCTTTGAATCTTTGATCAGCATGTTTGGTGTCTTTAGTGATTCCCTATGATCCGCAACAGTTCAAAGGTTTGTTTCAGTCTTGTCTTGCAGTTCTTTTTCCCCCTTTCATTTTCTTTGAAAAAAGAGAAAAAAATATTTATTTCAAGTTTTCCCTGTTTGAAGCATTTTCAAAAAAAAAGATTTTCCATTCTTAGTTTGGTAAAGTAGTTGGAGTTATTTATTTTACTTGATAGGAAAAAGAGTTAAATTTTTAAGTTCTTTATTTATTTCTTAGAACTTAAGTAGCTCGTAGTTGAGAGAAATTTCGTTTTAGGTCTTCTTTTTAAAGATCTTGAAAAACGTTAGTTATGAAAAAGTTTGTTACAAAGAGTTAGTTGTAAATATTTACTTTTGACTAGAAGTAATTTTTCTTTCAGAGTTTCATCTTTTTCTCCTCTTTTCGTCTCTCACAAACATCACTAGTTTCACTGCCATATCCTTTGAGTTAAACAAGCCATTAAAACGAACACTAAATCTAAAATTAATTAGAATTTTATGTTTGTAGGGTCAATAAACTAGTTTAGGGTTAGAGCCTTGAATTAGGTTGGAGAGGAAACTCTTCAAGGATTTTAAACAAACATTGGAGTCAGAGCTAGGGAGTGTTAAAGTCCAATGACATGAAAGTTATTCGAGACCCCCCTCTAACACAAGGACTAAACATGAGGTCGCATAAGGAAAGGAAGTGAATATAACCCCTCCAAAGTTGGACTAAACGTAGTGGGGAATGCATATTGAGGATATGTCATGGGATACTTTCGCTCGCATTTGCCTACGGAACTTCTTGGAACTCAAATCCATTCCAAATCCTCAATTGTCTTTCGGAACACTTTATTTTGATACCCTTGGTGGGTTTTGGACTTGTTATCCTGCTCATTGTGGTCCACCCAACTATCGACTATACCCACCTAGTGACTATTTGCGAGCTGGAAACTTTGTTGCCTTTATTATAGGGACTTACACAGGTCACTACAGGGGTATACCATGGTACCTAGGGTAGACTTTGGGTCATACTTTGCAGAGTATACTCGGAGGGTGCTTCCATGTTCGAGTTGCACTTACACCAGTAAATTTATCTAGTGTTGGTTGGCGTAACTTTTCTTCCAACTAGATAGTAATTTGCTTGGTTTATCTTGTAGGAATTGTTCTAGTGTGTGTTTGGTTTTAAAAGCTAGTTAAATCCTTACTGTGTCATTGATATTTTCACAATGTGGAAGATCAAGAGCTCTATTAGTCACAAAGGCTTTAGGGCCTGCTGCCAGTTACATTAGAGCCACCACTGCCACCATTACGATGAAGAATTGACCAACAAGGGTCATTTGAAGTGACCGGACCGCAGGAAACTATGTTTGAGCCTGCTCAAAGAGGAGATTAATCGAATCCATAGGAACCTATTGTTTCTGACCTTGAAGTGGAATCTCTCAGGTCATCCAACCCTCTGATCATTAACTTGTCATTGCCAATATTGGTACAAGTTGTCCCTCCAAGAGTAACACCTTATGAGTGTCAGATAGTTTTACAAGCAGCTATGGAAGAAAATGTTGCTACTTTGTCAAGGAGTCCTCACACTCCCTCTTCGGCTACTACTACAGGGGGTATATTACCTCCTAACCCACCTTCGTCGGTCTATACCACAACAGTCTCGAACCCCTCTATCTCGGGTAGTGGTCTGATATCGTCATTGGTGACGACCACTGCTCCATTTACGTAGAGTGCGACGGGCCCTCCATTTTCATATGGGATGCCCGACTTTGATTCGAACTTTTTCCTTTCCTAATCCACCTTACATACCATGGGTCTGGGGGCATGGAGCTCCAATGCTCTCATGCAAGGGTCTATTGGGGGCACCTAAGCTTCCTATAATGCTATCCCTTATGGTGGGGTTCACATACCACCTCTTTCCCCTTCGCTCGGTGGTGTTTTCCAGCAACCCATCGGGCCGAACACTAACTACAGCTTGTTTGGAGTAGGTAGTCTAGGAACTTCATCTTACACTATGTCGGTGGAATCCATTTTGTTCTCTTTGTTCGACACGTCTGGTAATAACACTTTTTCTTCGGTTTCCATCTTAGTCGGGGGAAACCCTGGTTTTGGACAACAGAATCTTGTGCAGGGTACTATTCCTACATAGGGGGAAAGTACATGATTTTTCTCCTCACAAGGACTTTGGAATCCTTGGTAGGGATCAGTTCCCTCACAAGGGATTTTGGTCAAGGGAAACCCCTTCCATGGTCAATGGAACCTCGGGTAAGTCTCAATACCTATGTCCACCGGATCGACTGGGGGAAACCCCTTCCAAAAACTTTGGAACACAATGTAGGGAGAAATCCCTGCCCAACCCATGTCATCAAATTATGGGAATCAGTCGATGATATCCCAACAAACGCAATTTATGTATGATGTTCAATGCCACAATGTCTACCAAAACCCTGGTCAACAACCCAAATTTTCCTGGCAACCTGGTGCCAGTCAAAATCCATGCCCCCTATTTCCTGTACATAGTACCCAACCCAAACTACCATTTCTAGCAATGTTACATATTCCATACTTGTCAAGGTTTCTTAACAACCATATTTGTCATGATCCACATTGGCCTCCCATGTCAACTAAGTTTCCCTCGGATATTATGAAATTCGAAGGCAAGCCTCACGAAGATCCAGGTGATCAAGTGACAACTTTCCACCTATGGTGCTCGTCAAAATAGTTGCGAGATGACTCTGTATAGTTGCACATGTTTCAACTCACTCTTATCGGGGGTGTTGTGAAATGGTACATCAAGCTCGACTGCTCAAGATATTCTTACTTTAGCGACTTGGCGATGGTTTTCCTAAACCATTTCCAACTACCCTAGAGATACGATGTCGGCACCAAATTGTTGGCCAACTTTGAGCATACTAAGGCCGATCATATCTCAGATCACATCCAAGAATAGCGATGTCGAAAGAGCTTGATTAAGGTACAGGTCCCACTGGATTTCCTATTGGAGTGGTTCCTGAAATCTTTGGTACCAGTTTTATCCAAGAATGTTGCAAATTCAGGAGTGTTTCCATAGGAGGAGGCGATAATGAGAGCGCAAAAGCTCGAACTGATTTACTCTCAGTCTAGCTTACTCTATGATATCTTGCCATATGTACCACAGTCCATCCTCGAAAAGACCAAAAAAAAGTATGGACCACATGTTGATGGTATAGTTGGTTCAACACAAGGAAAGTCCACTGATTTGTTGTTGAATCAATTGCAACAATTGTCAATACAAGATACAGTGGCCAGCCAGACTTCTGGTTCGGTTGTTCCCCCTAACCAAACATTGTAAATACACAGTGTGTAGTTGATGAACCCAAAGGCCAACCAACAGCCTGAAGGAAAGAAAAAACAACAAAACAAGAAGGGTAAGAAGGATAAGAAGCCTAATAAAAATGCTAGTGGGGGCAACACAGAGAAGAGAAAGTTGAAGTATTCATGTAACCTTTTCATAGAGGACCATATGACTCACCAGTTCCCTTGACTTGTAGAGGCCCAAAAGCTATTGGCGCAACAACAACCTGTTGTGTTGACGAATCCATTCCCACATGGGTAAAACATGGCTCAAACCTCAGCCTCTTCGAGCGTGGATGGGGGTAGTTAGGGACCCCCCGCATATTCTGGTAATACCTCGGTCATGAATTTTTATATGGTAAAAGGTAACGCTCATACAAAAACTAGGACCCAAGATTACAGAATGTCTAAATCTGTCGAGAAGGGTAAAGAAGCCACAAACCCACCAGTTCCTCTCCAGATCGAGAGGACAATGGGAGAAACAATGAAATGCATCCCGAAAGGTGCGTTCAAGAAATATTCTCACAATCTGAACGTGAGGGTTGCCCATAAATACTCTGTGGTGGAAGATTTGGCACAAACCCCATACATGATGTCTTCTTTGGAGGTCCTCCAAAGCTTCCCTTTGTAGAGAAAGGATATGTTATCTGCCTTGGGATCTGTAGAGACTTGTAACCCGGGAACGATCGTTCTCGATCCAACTGACTTAAAACCTAATCTCCCTTACCACATTTTGTTTTAGATAGTAGTGTCTCACACCACGAAATATTTTACACGGAATATCTTTCGCAGGGTGGTTGATGAGGGTGCCTCGACTTGCGTGATGTCGTTGGCGTGTTGGAAGGCCATTGGCCAATCCATTTTGTCTTTGTCACCTACTTTGCTTACTGATTTCAACTGTCATTCTTTTAGACCACATGGAATCATCCCTTCTTTCCCCATGCATTTAGGAGGGAAGATCGTGTGTTTCAATGTCTTAGTGTATGATGCGCCTCTCGATTACAACCTTTTGTTAGGAAGGAGTTGGACCTATGCTATGTGTTAGCGCCACCATTTTTATTTCCAGTTAGAGTCTATTCTAAGTCATGTTGTGACCCATGTGTCCAAACATGTGAAGTCAGGTATGTAGCACCGTAAGGTCGAAGTTAGGAAGTGGTTGGTTGGCCCTTAGAAACTGGAAAGGATGTCAGAGTCGAAACTTGTATAAGTGGTACGGGTATGTCTTTTCCAAAGATTTTTAGTCCTGTTGAGAAACCATTTTCTACATGCCCAAGTCGAATCAAGTAGTCAATGGAAGTCACATCGACAAGTACAATAGGTTATTATCAGTTCATCATGAAGGTCAAAGGAATGAAAAATCGCGGCATTCATATCATGCATGCCCAACAAACCTTATCACATGTATACTACACTCGGGTATTTTCCATGGAAAACCTGCAACTCGAATCAAAACATCTCATCACCATGAATTCATTATCCTCCAACATGAATCCTTCTCCTATACAAATCGTTATAAATCTCATATGATTGTCATTCTTTCCAGTCGTAGAACCAGGCCTGAACTCCATTTGCAATTTCCCTTGCCAGTCCAGTTTGTTCAAAACCCTCCCCCTCCACATCTGTTGGATATACTACATGCAGAATACACACTGGTCGTACCATGGCAACCTATCAGGCGTGAGGAAAGGCATGTGGAGCAACGAAATTGCAAGTTTGAAGTCCCAAAACGACTGGGAATCATTCTCACATATAGCAGGCATTCCCAAGGATGTGAAGGGATTATCCCTTTACCCATAGAGAAGACCATATCAAACCATGCAAAACCTAAAGCGGAGGGATTTGCACAGGAAGGGAAGATGATAGAAGACCCATATTCTCAATAGAAAATTCCTCGAAGGAGGAGCAGGCCAAGGAAGAACAAGGAAGTTGTGGAATCTTGATTTCCAAAAAAGCCACTTGTATGATCGAAGACTGAAGAACTACTCATGCATGCCATCCAGCGAGAGCCTGCTAGAGGATCGAGTTGCAAAGACAGGAGCAGAACAAGGAAAGAGGATATCACAGGAAAAAATGATCAAGAGCCATCTCAGAAATTGAAGCAGGAAAAGCTAGCTATCACTGAACTCTATCAGGAAAACATGGAGTTGAGGCGGAAACTAGCGACAAGGACCATGGAAGCATCAGCAATCCAGGGTCGCAATGGAAATGTGGCATGGCTAAAAAGACAACTCAGAGAGGTGTGGGACACCATTGTACAACTGTGAGAAGCACAGAGATTGATGAAATAAAGGCATACATAGTATTCCAGAGAATGTGAAGTGATCAAGAAGGAGGCTCACGTGGCTCTCGCCAGCGTGCAGAAAAAATGAGCCTAGCTGACACTTGTCTCTGCATCTACGAACAAAAGATGAATCTTGGTAGTTTTGAAGGACATGTTTCACCAAATCACTCTACCTTTTGATAAAGACCACGACAATCAAACAACCACTCGTCATGCACATTTTCCAGTAAATGAACGCGCAACAGAAATCAAAGTCATTATAGTAGATAGCAAGTTCTTGACAAATGCTTGTTTGATTAGACACCTGATCAAAGGGATACACTCACAGAAATTTTCTTCACATCAAGACCTAACCGATGATCAGATCCTCGTGGCATATTTTTGGATGGTCATGGGTAAACAAACGTGATTATTCTCTATTTTTGGGCAGCACCATGCGAAGAGTCTCCAACACATGCTACTCAGTTTTCCTAGTCTTAGGGTTAGCAATTAGAAAGTAGGGTAGCCCAAGCAACACCCTCATTTATATATTTCATATTTTTGATGTAATCCAGGTTGGTTGGAAAATTTGGTGGACGACAACTATTGTATGTAAATTTGAGTTTTTGACCGAAATTTAATGCAAAGGTCATGTAACTTGATGAAAAGATTCTAGTTGTAGCGGTTGGATGTATTGTGCCTCTTTCTTTACGTATGTGCTTCCTGTCATCTTTATTCATATCTTTTTCTGTCTATTTCAGAACTAATTTTTGAACCTGTGGATTCACTTAGCAGCACCACTTGTTCATGCCACTTAGACAAAATGTTTTCCTCTAAGAAGTTAGCTCTGAATTCACTTGCAATGGTGCTCTGATTTACTTCCTTTGTTTTTCTCCCGCCTCACATTACGGTTTTACACTAAAGATTGTTACTCGCCTAGCCTTATCCTCTCAAGTTCAGTCACTGAATCATTTGTCTCTGTCATTTCCTCAGATCGACTCCATAGCTCAAGTCTTACTTTCTTGCACCAATATAACCAAAACCCATTATATCAAAGGTGTTAAATCTAGAAATTGTTTTCAAAGCCATACCTTGCGCGAAGACCGTGACTCCCAAGAGAGCCCTCTTCAGATATGATAGGCTAGTTTAGGGTCTCAAAGTTGGTTGAAAACGTTACCTTCGTCATCTTTCTATCATCCAAATAGAATTATGGAGTGCTAACACTATGCATGCAATGGTTTCCACAGTTTTTCAGGTCTTGTTGTTTCCACATGAACGTCGAATCAGTACCATTGACAAGTTGTCCTTCTCCCATCCTGACCCTTCATCAAGGGAATCCACGGTCTCAATGATTGATAACCCTCATCCTAGCAATGTCAATGTAGGGGTTGGTTTGTGTCTATCATTGATGGGTAATTTTGATTACCCACCTCCTTCTGGCGATATCAAGTTTATATCAACTACCCCCAACTAGCCTAGGGCTGAAATATTTCAAATGTTGTCATTTTGAAAGAATTACTTTCACGATCCATGGACTATTCCTTCCCCATAAGCCTCGATGGAAGGGACAAGGCATTCTGATATGGGCATTCCCTTGTCTGTGGCAACATTTGTGTATAGTATTTTCCAACAAGCTTCGGTCGACCTCGATCTGACTCCCACATAGGAGTTAGATCCAGTTCTCAAGCCTATTTGGGATAAAGGTTTCCTCACCACTACAGATTCTTTAGACCTAGTATTTCCCTCAGATGAGGCAATTCTTGAGGCATTGACTGATCTAGACAGACCCTGGAATGATCTCCATCACAGATCTTACTTCCTCCCAGATTTAATAAGAATAGAGGCAAGTAAATTTATTTTGAATATGACTGGAGATAGGTCTTTTCCTGTTAATCCTCTAGCTATGAACACAGTTTATTACAAGGTTAATATGGTGAGTATCGTTGAAACGATTCCAATAGATATATCTAGTGATGGCGAAACAACTGCTCCTTTCTTTTTTAACCAGATAGTAGCAAGGTTCGTCATCTCGAAGGAGATTGTCACTGACCATGGCAGTCACTTTCATAAAAAAATGATGTTCGAGTTAACATCAAAGCTTGGTTTGAGGCAAGAACATTCATCACCCTACTACCCACAAGTGAATGGTCAAGTGGAAGTTTTGAATAATTCCTTCAAGACTATTCTTTAGCGAAGGATCAATTCTACCAAGTCAAATTGACATTTGATGTTGTACTCAACATTATGGACCTACCGAACATATGTAAATACTACCACCATTTTCTCACCTTTTCAACTCATTTACAGGCTAGAAGATGTCTTACCTATTGAGTTCTAGATCTCGTAATTAAAGTTGGAAGTAGAGTTACTGACAGACACTTCACCGCTTGAGGAATGCCTATTATATCTTGAGCAAATCGATGAGAAACATCATGATGCAACCTTGGCCAACGAGGCTCATGAGAAATGATTTGAGTGTCAGTATGATCAATCTGTTCATCCTCAAATTTTCTCCGAAGGTGATCTTGTCCTAGTCTATGACCAAGACAAGGAGTCCCTGGGGATAGGCAAGTTCAAACCCATATCATTCGAAACTTTCATTGTGAAATAGGTATTAAAGAAGGGCTCTTATTTTCTGGTTGAATTTGAGGGAAATGCCTTGGCGGAGCCTAGAAATGGGATCTACCTCAAGAAGTATTACTCTTAGTTTGGTCACCTGGGTGACTTCTTGTACATATGTATAGTTCTTATACAGTTTTTTTTCTTTTTGTTTTATGGATGTGTTATTATTTATTCCATCTTTTTCACTGTGGCATATGTCAAGTGAATCAGAAGTGTTCTTCGGGTTTGCGGATGGCACTAGCCAACACATTCATTTCTTTCTTTCATAGCTTGGGTGATTTTCACACCTCAAGTCCATTTTCTATCTTCCGGAGGTATCTGTTTAGGTGATGCCACAAACAATGTCGCCGAGTACAGTGCAGTGATAGATTTGTTTCGTGACACTTTGTCGCATGGAATTTCTCACCTTCAGGTCTACTTAGATGCTCAACTAGTTGTAACCCAGTTAAATGGGGTTTACTGTGTTTATGATCCTACTTTACACCAAAGTTTCCTTAGGGTACGTCTCTTAGAATGTTACTTTGATTACATTACGTATATCCATGTTCCTAGGAGATTAAATCAAATGACAGATAGTCTAGCTAATCAAGAATTAGATTGGCATATTACACACACATAAAGAGAAGCACACACATACACATGTACATACATTTGTAAAAAATGTGATCCATAATACATAAAGATGTAAATATGTGTGTGTGTGTGTGTGTGTCAAAAAGTGTCAGAGTACATAGGTGGGTGTGAACGCCTCAACAAATACTATTTGGTATACATAACGGGGATTATGCCCTCAAAAATATACAAAAGTTCCATCACCACATAAAGAGTCCAACCTATCTAAGCTCAAGGCCTATTGGCCCTGCCATAGTAAATGATGGCATTAGCCAAATGCCATAAAAGTTGGACCCAAGTCTGTGGCACCCCAACTACATGAGGCTTCATAGATGGTGGGATATCCTCGATCTCGGCCATAGGAACTGTGCAAGTGAGTGCAATGAGGTTCCACTCCACCCATATCAAAAATATCTCAGCCTCTTCGACTGGAGGTCCCCCTATGGTTGATGGTCCATCGGCTATTGTTGGTGTTGCCTCTGGTCGAGGACATCACCGAGTCCTTGCGAAGTCTGTCGGGTGCACTGGTCCCATGTATGTACATAAAAGATACATAGATGTCAATACTTTGATGCATATAAAAATGATATATATAAAAGAAACTAAAAATTAAATGACTTTAAAAAACACATACCTAGCTCTCCTCGCTCCTCTCCAAGAGGTACGGGCATGTATGGATCTCTGGATAATTTGATCCCAACTTAGGGGTAGTCCTCTATCATTGGAATCTGTAGTGCTCACCAGTCAAAAAAATTGTCATCGAAGGGTTCTATGGTCCTTCCTCCCCCTTGTCATGGGAGTAGTGTTTCCCATCTACATACCACTGGGAAGGAGGCCACATGCCCCGATACTATCTCTCTAGGAATCATACTGGACACCCTCTCAAAGAAGAACAAGCATAGAATGGAGCCAAACCCAAATTTTTTGTTGTTACACTATCGACACTCTGTTAGGTGCCTCTTCATGCAAGTAATCATGGTCGTACTCCAGTTGTAAATACGTGCATCTAGGAACTAAATTGCACAATACATGTGCGCCCGGGAGGCCTGGTGTAGGGCCATGGATCCAGTGATATTCCCAATAACAAATAGGATTACCTTCAGTGAAAATTTGGTGATATTGTTGATGGGCACTTGAGAACCTACTTTCTCAGTGTTGGCCTCACAATGCATCTCGATGTAGTCTGCAATGTTGAAGATCCCAGTGGGAAAAGTGCGTAGATTGACTCGTTCTCCTCTCCTCAAGAGGCCAGTCAAGAATTATATATCCTCAGTCGCTGGAGTCAATGACTACCCCTCTATCATAAATGCCTCTACGTCTGGGTGCCAGTAATCCACCAGGGAATTTAGTAACCTGGGTTGTGCCCTCATAAATGAACATCAGTAGAACTTCCACAACATACAGTGTTTCAATGTGGCATTGGAAGCCAGGTCCTCTTTGACCAAGATATCGATATCCTCATGTTCCCTCTCCCTCCAGTGGAGATACATCATGTTCCATGGTAGTTCAAAGGGAAGTTAGCTCTTGCATTTGTTTTCTATGCTTTTAAGGGTGTACGTGGGCTATTTTACACACAGTCGTGTATGTATGCGGGAAGACTATTTTCTTCCCATGGACATACATGGGTTGTCCTTGGACAACCCATGTACATGTAGGGCCACCCTTTTTTAGGAGGGCGCTCCCCCAAAAAATCCAAAAAGAATGCACAAAAGAAGAATGGAAATGTAGGAGGGATGAGTGTGTACTTACTTGGTCTGAGCAAAAGTTCATTTCATCCTCTGAAGCTCCTGAAATCAATTTCTTTAGAAAAGGGGTCTTTTTTACCTTTTGGTTAATTTTCAAATTGCAATGGTGAAAATGAGTTGTCAACTTCTATTTATAGACTTTTTTGGCCCCTTTGCCACTTTTTTTACCCCCTTTGTCGTTTTTTTTGGTTTGGAAATCATTTAATTTTGTTTTCGAGTTTCTTATTGGATGCTATGATACACTTTTATTTTTCTGGGTTTGGTAACTTTTTGGGACATGGGTCACTTTTAAAGGTCCTTTGGTAAAAGTCATTTTTCCCAACTTTTTTCATATAAGTTAGGATTTCACCTCCACTTTTTGCATCTCATTGTATTTTCCTCTTTTCCATAGGATCGATCCCATCGAAGTGTGACACGGAACCATCATTGTTGCTTTAGAAGTGTCATAATTAGGTGCTAGAGCCTACCTTTACATGGATGACCTAGATAGATCTTTGTTGCTTTTTGGCGTCCATGTTGTCTATAATGAATTTAGGCTTGGTAGTCCTTTTTAGTCATGTCATGATTGGGATATTGAGACTCATTCATCTGATTCACCATCACTCTTGTCCTCACCCTTGGGACTCCCAAAATGAGCACACTTTGTTGTCTTTCAAGCTCGCTTTGAAATCCGAAAGCAACATCCAACGAGACTACATTTATGATTTTCAATATTGTCTGGATTAACTGAGAAAAGTAACCTCCTAGAGACTTCTTTAAGCCCTTTTCAGACTCTCTAAACATGAAAATATTGTTGAGCAATCTTTTTTTCCTTCACGCTCACCAAACTTAAATTTGAAGGCACGTCTCTCCGACGGTAGTTTACCCCTTTTTCGGTCTGGATGCTCAATTTTACAAACAAAGGTATACTCTAGGAAATTCAGTTAGAAGAGTATTCTCAGGTACAATTTTAACCCTTTTTCAGGCCTAAGGGACTAAATTTATGAAAAAGGAACATTCTCCTTGGTTTTGGTTTATCACCTTTTTCGGACCTTGGAGATTACTTATGAAACAGGAACCCCCATGGAGTCCATAGTTAAGCTCTTTTCAGACTCCCTAAAATTGAAAAGATCGTCGAGTGACCTTGTTCTTTCACATTCGATAAATTGGTCCAAAAGAACATCTACTGGCATGATTTTACCCCTTTTTCTAGCCTGTGGATTATAGAGGAAAAAGGTATGCCTCGTGTTAGCGATCAAATAATTCATTCTGAGATTTGTTTGAAAAATGATGCCTCATATTGTGGGGGACTTTTTACTACCATCCTAAGCTCCAAATTACGATCTTAAAGTACCATTGGAAAGCTTAGGATGTCTAGTTGTCAATAAACTATTCAAACATGTAAAAAGAACTCTCCATGGCTTAGAAAATTGTTTTTTCCCAAGGCAGTTTTCATTAACAAAATCTGCATTTTCACCGGCTCATTGGTTTTTCTCAAAATGTAGTGAGCCGGTGAAAGTTTTCCTTTTCACTGGCTAAAGTGGTGTTATACACATTTTTGGTTATCAATATGATATTGTGATCATGTCATGATGATGGAAGATCAAACTCTTCATTAAGAACATTTTCCTGAAGAAGGTTACACTTGTCATTTTCTCAAAATCATATTTTGAAAA
>JZKD02S2124210.1:0-11655 GCA_000966675.3 Picea glauca
CAAGTATTCCTTGGTCTTTAGCCAATATGGATCTCATTGGCGCATGCTCAGACGTGTATCCAATACCGAACTCTTCTCTGTGAAGAGGCTGGAAGCTCTGCAACATCTCAGAAGAGATCAAGTAAATCAAATGATTCATCAGATTTTCCAAGACGCTGTCAAGGGAAAGTGTGTGGATATTGGACACATTTCCTTCCAGTCCTCCTTTAATCTGTTAGGCAAAATGATCTTCAGTAAAGATGTGTTCGATCCCCAGTTCAGTCGAGCTTCTCGAGAATTGAAAGACGTTCTCTCTAAACTGGTGGTGCTTCACGCAACTCCCAACCTCGCAGACTTCTTCCCTTGCCTTCAGTTCTTGGACCCCCAGGGCGTGTACCGTAGTACGGAAATATGTTTAAAACAGTTGTATGCCGTTATGGACAAATTCATAGAGGATCGACTGGGTACGAGGTCAAGCGAAAACAGTGACAGCAGTTATAGTGAAAAGGATCTCTTGGAGGTTCTGCTGAATATGAGAAGCCACGAATTTACTCTCGCCCATATCAGAGGCTACTTATTAGTAAGCCTTTCGTTACTTATTGATTGCTCACAGCTCTTTCTTAGTGTAGGATTTGTTATAGCACAAATTTTCAAATTGATTGTGGGGCAATGCTTCCTATCGTATCACCAGTCTAGGTTTTGTTACACCACGAATTTTCAAATTGATTATATGGGCAATGCTTCCTGTTGTCTTGCTGACACTCTAGCTGCATTTGCATGAAAACGTCACTCAAGTAAACACTATTTTGATCAAATATAACTATACTAAAGCTTCTCCTTCTTTCTAATGTTTAAATACTTTTGTTGCAGGAAATATTTGGGGCAGGTGCTCAGACCACCGCAAACGTAATAGAATGGGCAATGACAGAACTCATCCGCAATCCGGAGAAGATGAAACGAGTCCAAGCCGAATTGGATGAGGTAGTCGGGCAGGAGCGACTGGTGGAAGAGAGTGACGCAGATCGTCTCCCTTATCTCCGCGCGGTTGTCAAAGAAGTGTTCCGCTTGCACCCGTCGGTTCCTTTACTCATCCCTCACAGAGCTGATAACCGTTGTGAGATTGCGGGATTCGTGATACCCAAGCACACCGAAATAATAATCAACGTGTGGGCAATCGGAAGGGACCCTTCGATCTGGAAGGAGCCGTTGAAATTCATCCCCGAGAGATTTATTGATAACGAGATGAGTAGTGTGGATTACAGGGGACACAATTTCGAGCTTATTCCGTTCGGAGCAGGAAGGAGAATTTGCGTGGGGCTTCCCTTGGCGAGTCGGATGGTCAATCTGCTGTTGGCGTCCCTCGTCCATTCCTTCGAGTGGGCACNAGAACACCCAAATAATCATCAACGTGTGGGCAATCGGAAGGGACCCTTCGATCTGGAAGGAGCCGTTGAAATTCATCCCCGAGAGATTTATTGATAACCAGATGAGTAGTGTGGATTACAGGGGACAAAACTTCGAGCTGATTCCGTTCGGAGCAGGAAGGAGAATGTGCGTGGGGTTTCCATTGGCGAGTCGGATGGTCCATCTGCTATTGGCGTCCCTCGTCCATTCATTCGAGTGGGCACTTCCCGAAGGCATGAGTGCCCACCAGGTGGACATGAGCGAGAGGTTTGGAATTGCACTGGACAAGGTGGTGCCACTGGAGGCGATTCCCACGCCACGCCTACCCTCCGAAATGTATCGCTGAACTCATTCTGCAACTGACCTCACATCCATCCTCGTACGCATGTATTGCTTCTGTTATTGTGATCATTTTAATTGTATCTGGTAATGGTCTTCTCTAGTTTGTTGGTTGTGGTCTTCTCTAGTTTGTTGGTTGCTTCTTCATGTGTTCTGAACCGGCGTACTTGGCATTGGCCTTTGCAATCTCAAGCTACGGTCAGCTTATTGTACAAATCATCTTTTTATGAATGATGTTGTAAATATAATATATTTTTGTGTGAGTTCAATATGTCATTTATTAGAATTGAATTTTGGTTGGGAAGATAATAATCATTTCTCCTAATTATCTAAGATAAATTCAACAAATGAAAACATAATTTATGGTTAGAGTTCACAATAGATTTATGTCACTCACATTAATGAGTTAGAATACCAAAATTTTGGATGTTTAAATTGCTAAATAGCCGAGTGTTCTAAATAAATTATACTTAATAGATCTATCATTTATTGTGTAGGTGCAACTAAATAATTTTCCACTTGAATATGAATATTTTTAATCTCTCTTAGCTTCCGAATGTGAATTGCATTCTAGAAAATTTAATAAATAAAAAAATAATTTAATCTAGAGTAACATCTGTTTTTTTTTTTTTTTAAATAATGATTCAATAGTGTTCATAATGTAATGTAAAATCACATTCATATAATTCCCTAATAAATTGAGAATTAGTGATTATTAAATAAAGAACTTAAGTTGTATTGGTAACACAACTACCTATCAAGTAATAAAAAAGAGATAAACCCCATTGTATTGAATGACTTTGTTGTAATGAAAGCATATTTTTTTGAACGAATCTATTTCTAATTATGTTTAAATATTTCTTATATGCTTAAAATTATTTTAACATGGTCTCAATGAGGAAGCAAAATTCAACTTTGAACCATTGAAACTCTAATTGTTAAATATGTTTATGAATTTGGAAATGAAATTGAAATTTGTGGGAAAAAAAATATTAGAGGACTCTCTTCCTTGAAGCCATGAATTGGAAAAGGAACAAAGAAGTGTTGTAGAGAGAGACTTGTAGTGAAAAGTTATTTTTATGTTATATATTAAATTATTAAAGTAAATCTATATATAATCAATCAAAGACATTTTCTATTTTGAAAAAAAGAGGGGAGGAAACATAAAGTGTTTTATAAATTCTCAATTTAATTTAGATATAAAAAAAAATTCCCTAAATAAAACGAAAGCCAAAAAAACAAGAACTCTAGCAATGAAAATAAAAAATTGTGTATAAAATAGGTTTTTGAAGAGTTTTACTTTTCATCGTAAAAAAATGTTAACTCTAGTGACAAACATTCAATGAATGGCAGAGACGAAAACCAATTGTGAATACTTGTGATAAGTGGTTAACTTTTCCAAGAAAGAAGGAAGTCAAAGAAGGCTTAACTCAAAATGGATTGTTGTCCAAGTGATTTAATAATTGCAATGATTATGTACTTTGGGAATTCAAGGAGTTTAATAACTTGGGAATTAGAGAGTTGCAGTAAGTTATTTCGAAGTTTGGGAATTTGAGGAGTTCAAGAATTTGGGAAGTTGGGAATACTAACCTTAAGAGGGTGATAACACTTCTTGGTGGAGTGCCTACATTATTTTGAGTTATGTAGGAGTCAAGTTACATCAGAATAATTTTTCATTTGATGTTTTTGTTGTAATTCCTGATATTGTAGCATCAATAGGGTTGTAGCATCAATAGGGGTCTATAGGTATAATGCTCCAATAGTGTTTATAATCTAATTTAAAAATCATGTTCTAAGTTACTAATAGATTGAAAATTAGATATTAAAAAATAGCATAGTGAAGTTGTACATGTTACCGAGACTAACCATGATCATACACAATCTTAAACTCCATAGATGACCATCTACATAAAGACAATATGTTCTATATCTGATGATTAATTACAAGGAGATCTCCTCAATTTATAGTATTGAGGAGGCCCAACAAATAACTAAGATTAGTTGGGATGTTGAGAGAATATATGTGAGCTTAATTCACATAGTTGTCATGTGTTTAGAAATAGATATAATCTAAACAAACACACCAACACCCCCCCATAAGAAAAACGTAGGGAGGAACAAAGAAGAAAAAAGATGGGTCCCAACAATAGGTCCTCATAAGGTACCCATTACAAACTCTCATAATTGGAGAAAGGGAGAATAACTCGTAGGAAAAATATCCTCTCCAAAAGAGAGAAAAAATTCAGTCTTGAAAATTGTGTTCGAGTTGAAACTCAAGAACATCCCACAAAGATATATTGAAAAGAAAGAGAATGAGGCATGCAGAGGTTGAAATCTCCAATCAAGAAGTGTTGTAGTCTAGGGGAAAGTACAAGAAGGTTTCCAATAGATTGTTACACTGAGAATTATACACTACAACATTATATACAAGAGCACACAAACATATAGAAGAGAATACACAAATGGGGGAGAACCATAAATAACTTTTATTATATATGACTCTAGAACAATCTTTGTCTTTCCATTACATGATAGTGTATAGATATGTGTGATATATAATTTTACTAGTCGATTACATTCCTTAATTAGTCGGTCGACGCTAACTGTCTGTTCGACTGGCTTCCTAACCGACTACTGTAGTCGACTTGGCTAGTTGACTGGTGGGTCTACTAATCGGTAGGGCCGACTAGTTGCTACAACATCTCCCCCCTCCTCAATTTTTTGTTGGTCCCGAGCAAGAGGGGAGTGTGAAAAAATAAAAATAAAATCTATTATGGCCTTTTTGAGGTTATTACAAAATGAGAGAGAGAAGAGAAGAAGACAAAAAACTGCTATGAGGACTTATTGAACTCAATTTTCATTGCCCAAGGCTTGTCTGTTGTATGTACTATCCAGAACATGTTTCTTGAGGGGCTTCCAATGCATGTAGATGTATAATAGAAGGTAGATAAGTGGCTTTGACCTATATATGTGAGAATCTTACAAACCTTCTATGATTATCTCTATGGTCATTGATTGATGGTTGACCTCTGGAACATTCAACTCAGAAGTTGTAGGCTTGAAAAATTACAAGTCCTTTTTGTAAGTCGATGCGGCCTCGACTGTTCTAGATGGGAAACTCCTTCGAATGTTGTCTAATAAATAGTTGGTGATGTGAGTAATAGGTGGTGAGAGAACATATGCCATTCTTCAATAATATGTCGTGCTTCTATTCAAATCGACTTCAATGTTCCCAAAAAGTCCAACTTATCACTTAATGAGGCCTCTTTTACCACAATTGATTATAAATTGAAGTTTTCTTCAATGGAGAAGTTGGCGTCGACCAACCTATGATATATTCTTGTTTCAATGTCATCCTCTACTTTTTCTATGTTCTTGTTTCTACCTATTTTTCAAGAGCCATTTTTGTTTTTCTTGCGTCAACCTTCATTGCATCCATTGCTACCATCATCTCTTTGAATTGAGGACCAATACTTGACTTCAAAATATTTTGAGTCACTGTTTGTTCTTTTTCTTGTTGTCGCACCCTTTCAGCTACTCTATTTGTGAAAGCGGCTAGTCTCTTCTTCACTAAGGGATCACTAATGTTGAGAGTTGTATCTGATTTGAATGTTTGTTTCCAAATGATGTTGATGTCCTCCAGTACTACAGCGGGGTCAATGACTTTCTTTCCTCTAAGTACTTTCTCATGTTGTTTTTTCTTGGTCGGAGTCTGTTTTGTAGGAGAGTCGACTACATTATCAAGATTGTGAACAAACATAGTGATGTATAGGGTTTCTTTCCTTTCTTCCTCTTATTCCCCATCAATCAATGGCAAGTGGATGGTAGAATTGTCATTTAGTGCATCTGGGGGAATTTGTGTCTAAAACCCCAGTTGTATGTCGAGCTCCTGGAAGATTTGGATCTTTGTTTGATGATATTCCATCTCTTTAGAATCGGGACCTCCACTGACACCACACCAAAGTTTAGTATGGTTAAGGCTTATTTGTATGTAATCACTTGGAGGTAGGGCTCGATGAACCTTGTGTTCTACTCACCATTTTTGGGAGATATTGTTTACATGATCTACCCAACACTTGAACATTATCTTGGTGGGAGGAGAATCTCATGAGCCAATGGATCCCAATGCAAAGGAGGCATATATGTTCATGGTCAAGGTATGTTTTTTGGTAAATGAAGGTTCTTCGACTGGCCCTACTTGGCTCATGGATATCCAAATTAGAAAATATAGGAATCTAATTTCCCTACCATTCTCTTAGTACTCTTTGCAATTACTTTGAATCAGGGTGACATGGTATTCTACCTAGTCGAACTGGGCTCCTGATTCCAAGTTTGGGCAATCAGTTCCGACATCGTGAGATTAACTTTTGAGGCATGAACCACAACAACGAATCATAATGAAACTATTATAGAGGTCCATTTAGCAGGTGGTCTGGTGAATTTGTTGATGAGCATCCATTTAGAATTCTTGGCCATTATCCCACTTATGAGGGCCTAAATCCAGTCTTGGGAATTTGAGGTTTTGGGTATGGAAGATGGAAGATGGTTTTTAATTTGTCCAATGACATCATTAATTCACACGTCTCAGTCATGATCCAAATTTAATTGCTTGTTCGAGTGAGGTGATTGTTGCGACGATGACATCCAAACAGGTGGGGATGGCTCATGGGGTATTAATGTCATTATATCCTTCCTGTAGTTTGGTTGAGTCAACTTCACTTTCTCGTCTTATATTCTTGATTTTGTCATTTCTGAGTTGATATCCGTGGTCGAGTCAGTTCTTCCAATTAGTTGAAGTCTTTCGCTCATGATATTCGATTGTGTTGGTTTCTTCTTTGTTTTCAAGTCAACTAAGACTTGGTCATTTAAGGACATGTTTTTCTTTCTTGGAGAGTTCTTGATTACTTGGATTATCGATTCTAAGTTTGCTTAGTTAATATTTTTCCTAGTTGGTTGTCATTCGTGACTAGCACTTATAATTTTTTCGTTTGACCGGATGATGCACTAGACTTTCACTGGATTGACGAGTTCACTTGTTTAGAAAATGGCCTAGATCTTGATTAGGTACTCAGTTTTCTCTTGCCTTTTGCAGTTCATATTTGTTTTTTTACTAGAGTCTTTTTTCTCTTCTCATGTTTGGACAATTCAATGCTTTGATATTTCACATTGATTGTATATCTTGTACTTTTTGAATACGTACCTAATTATAGTAACTAACTTAATATTTACATTATTTTTTTTAATCTTACTTAGATTTTCTTTTGGTTTGTGTTTTCCCTTTTTCTTCTTAGGACTTGATTTTTATAAAAGTATTTTGATTTCTTTTGTTTCTTCTTGCAAACGTGCCTCCTTTGATTTGAATTTGAAGTCTTTAAAAATATTACTTTTGATTATGTCCCATTCAAATGTATGTCCATAAGCTTCTTTGATCTTATACCATTTATGTGGTATGTCAGATAATGTATTTAGAAACATGTGTGGCCATATTCATTCATCACAATATCCTATTATTTTCCATTCCTTCTCACATTGTTGAATGTGAGCTATTGGGTCAAACCCTCGTTTGAAATTCGAGATGTCCACGTTTTTCGATAATTTGTTTCCCCTAAATCTTTCAAAAAAGTATAAAGTGGCAGTGTTCCATGTATGTAGTCGAGGTGCATGTGCTTCCCACCATCGAGCAGCTTGAACCATGAAAAACATGACTAGACTTTGAATTCTCCCCTATTCTTTGACCGACTTGGACACTTCGTCGACATGCACTGATGGAGAGTTCCTTTCACTAAATTATGGGGGTTTCCTTGCATTTTCATTATTCAAAATAAGTGGTAGTGTTTTCTTTAGATTTCTTTCTGCCAAAATGGATACAACTTTTACTGAGAAGCACGATTTGGATCTTGTTATTGGTATGTCTTCTATACCAACATTATTTTACTTGAGCTTCATAATTATCGATTTGGTAGTTGTACAATTTTTTCCTATTGATAAGGGAGACTTGAATAGGATTTATCCTTCATTTTTTAGCTCAATATTGACTCTTTGATCATTATTTATTTGATATATTCATTGAACTTCCTAAACTTTGTCCCGTGTCTTGACCTAAGGTTTTCCTTCGTTTAGATCCAGTTGGATTATAATTTTTCTTCTGCTCCCTTTCAATTTGATCCTATCTATTTCAAGGGAAGTTGTATCTCGCATATTTATTCCCCAAGGCCTACCAACTAATGTGGGATAGGAAGGGATTCCTTTGATCAAGTTGATTACTTTAAAATTGACTCTTGTCGGTATTCCCATTATGGATGTTATTACGCTTTTAAGGGTATCTATTTGTTAAATTAACCTATGATATAGTATCTTAAGGAAATTAATGGTTGGGTGTAGAATTGGTTTTCTGAGTCGAATCCATATTTCCCTTGGGAGTATGTTTTCTTGAGATCCAAAATCGATTGTGACTTCCTTGATCATGCGTCCGTTGATTTCTAGGTCGACTTATCGGTCAAAGTCGTTGGTATGTATTTCTTGAGACAACTGACTCAAACTTTTAACATGTCTTTGGTACTTTTTATATTCCCTTAGAATACTCAATATGTCGATCAAGTGGTTAACCGACTAATGTTTTTTTATCAGTTGTATAAATTCATCGAACGCCATTTCGGAAATTTTTGTATGTTCCCCCTTATTATTTTATCTTGGTCTATATTTTTTAAGAATTTCATCGCTTCATGTTGTTAGCACTCTGCAATTTCTCAGTCTAAGGAAGAAGTTGAAATAGGTAAACACAAAACCACTTTGGATTCTAGGATCTATCCCTCCTAGACTCAGAGAGATATCTCTCTCTAAGATTTAGCTTTGTTTACTAGGAATTTTAGGCTAGTTATGATAGTACATGGTTTGGTTTTTTAATTGTTTGGTTGGAACAACAAGGGAGGGCCATTGGGAAATGGAGTCAAATTCTTAATATTAATGATAGTGAGTTAATAACAAATGGGCACTCTCTGAAAACAAAGGCAAAGGAGGAACTGTTTTCCAGCAAATAATGTTTAGATGACAATAGAAAAGAGAACAAGAAAGTCCATCACAGTAAGAGAAATTGGTAATTCTCAATGTAAATTTAGAAGGAAAACAAAGAATATATAGATTACCCTGGATAGAGAAATGAATACAGATGAATTATGAACCAACAATCCTTTAAACATAATAAGTATTTACTGGATGAATGGAGCATCAAAGATGAATTCCAAACATATACTCTCCATCAAATAATGGAAGAAAGAAACATTAATGGAAATGTGGATTACAGAGAAAGAAATTCTTAGAACATCACCGTGATGAATCTCTACTTGATGAGAGTACTGAGATCTGTATTAACTCAAAAGAAATGTTTAGGAAAATGATATAGTCAAAATAGCTATCTTTTGGAGCAAGTGGCCCCCCTTTTACATCAATAAGGCCTCCAAATATATAAGAGCCCATCACCATAATAGGCTTTCAAGAGTTCAATTAGTGTTTCCTACAATCATGGATCTGGTTACATTAATGGAGAACAAATCCCCAACAACTTTACTAAAAATAGTAAATCTGATTTGACAGAAGATCTTGTACCATCATAGATGTGGATAAAAATAAGAATCTGAGTTTGTGGTTACCTTTTAGGTACCTTTGGAAACCAATTTGATGGGGATTTGTTTATGATCTATCTTTGACTTTCGTTGTTGGTTGTGTCTTTTGAATTATTCACCTCCCAAAATTATGAAAAATAGGGTCCAAGGAAGTATTTGATTCTCCTACTCTGATATATCTTTCTGAAATCCATGGGAGGTTTTTTTATATCAGCTTGTTATGAGAAAAAACCTCTCTTGGTTTTTTAAATTCATCTCCAGCTGTCCAGGATATGGGTTTGAAATAGATGCCTCAAATACGAAAAGCATGAATCCCAAAAAATAGGGCTCAAAGATGCTCTTGATTATCCAAATATGTAAAATATATGAGAAATATGGCAGAGGTTATTGTTATTCGTCGAGAAAAAACCTCTTTTGGTTTCTCAAAATTCATTCATTTTTGCTCGAAAATCTCCTCAGAAGATGACTGGTCAAAATGGGAAAAATGGTTTTTTAATTGGGGAAAGTGGTTTTCGGAGAGGGAAAGGTGGTTTTTGTGGGGGTAGGGTGGTAAGTGATATTAGAGGGGGGTTAGAAATGATAGGGGGTTGACATATGGCATTTATAAAATTGCTTTTCTTACCCTGCCCTCAATTAAAGTTCAAATGGAAAGGGGAAGTCTGAAATAATATGGGTCGTTGATTTGTTTGGTGGTTGGGATGCGATGTGAGTGGAATATGACGTATGGAGTATGGGAGGGGGTTTATTAAACTTAGGATATTGTTTTTGTTTTTATTTTTAATGTTTTATTTTTTATTTGTTTTTTATTATTTCTTTTGTTTTTATATGTATTTTTATTATTGTTTTTTGTTTTTGTGTATTTTTGTTATTTGTTTTGTTTTTAAGTGTGTTGTCTTTTATTTGTTTTTTTTTTTATATGTATTTTTGNGTGTTGTCTTTTATTTTATTTTTTTCTATATGTATTTTTGTTTTATTTTTAATTTTCAAATTTTTATAATGTTTTGGTTCATATTTATTTATTTAATTTTGTTTTTATTGTTTTCATTTTTATTTGTTTTTGTTTTAATTTTAATTTTATTGTTTTATTTTTATAAAGTTTGTTTATTTAATTTTTTAATAATTTACTATTATAATTATTAAAAATTATTTATTAAAAATAATTATTTATTAATTATTTTAATTTATCATTAAAACTATTACTTATTACCCTAATTTAATTACTAACGTGCTAATGTAAATTACTAATTATTAATCTTGAACAATGTTCACTAATACTTATTAACTTATTGTTTTTCATTTACCCTAAGCTTGTCTAACATTAATTTTGTGCAGGAATGATTGACGGGCGAGATGTGGCGAATAAGATGAATGAACAGGGGAGTGAGTGGTGCAGAAGTGAATGAAGGATTGGGTAAAATGGATGGCGAGAGAGGTAAAATTATCCGAGGAAGCCAACATGCGTGTGTCAGTGTTTCATGGAAACTTGCACAGGAGATCTAGCTAAAGCAAGTACAAACAAAGCTTAGCAAGAAAGGAAGAGAGATTCAATATGGAAGAATGAGAAAATATATTCACACTACTCCAATGAGTTAATGATTGATACATAGATCATGATCGATATGATACAATGAATGAGTGGAATACACTCATATATAGGGTAAAACATTCCATAATTAAGAAAAACAATCAAGTAGTTAGCTTTCCTTAGGAATGCATGCATGCATAATAGTGATGGTAAAAATAGAAAATCTAAAATAGAACTAGTCAGTTAACTCCCACTGAACTAGTGTGTCGAAAATAGAAATTTCTCCAACACCCCCCTTGAACATCACTATGGAGTAAAAAAAGAGTCACGACTACTAGGCCATTTTAGGTACTCATGTACAATGCAACTAATGAACACTGAAAAAAAAAATGAGGAAAGAGGGAAAACCACATGGGAACAAAACCCCCCCTCAAAGGACAGTGTATCAAAAGAATAAAAGGAAGTTGCTAGGAAACTATGTTCTTGACTGCAAGACGATCCCACAAAGTCTGAAACTTCTACTCAGGGAATGTCTTGGTGAATATGTCAGCAATCTGTTCAGAGGAAGGATATAACTCCAAATCAATGATCTTATCATGTACTAAATCTATGATGAAATGTATGTGGACCTCAATGTGATTGGTTCATTGTCATTATACAAGATCTCTGCAAAATCTCAGTGTACTCTGATTGTCACACCATATGATAGTCAGGCAGTGAAACTGGATACCAATATCGATCAAGAAGTGTTGAAGCCAAAGTGTTTAAATGACACAATTGACTACTCCT
>JZKD02S2124232.1:32693-46229 GCA_000966675.3 Picea glauca
CACCAATACCTTCCATACCTTGTGCACCAAGCTGGGTATCAAAGACTCCAAGCGAAATTTGGTTCTGAAATACCGTGGGGCTCTACACAGATACATCCAGACTGAAATGGATTTTTTGGACATCTCATCACTCGGTGCTGCTTATTGATATGCTGCTAAAATTGAGCAGAAATTTAAGCACCAGAAAAAATAGGAATTTGGGTCTGCAAATCCGCAACAACCAAAGTATGACAAAGACGACCCTAACAAACAGTCTCCCGAAAACCAGTCCAAGACACAGGAAAAGAAGGGTCACGGGAAGAAAAAGAAGGACACCGAAAAATGGTGTGATTTCCACAAAATCCCCTGGCACAACACCGATGAATGTTGCTCAAAACAGTCATTGGTGGCTGAGATCAAAGACAAGGAGCCGAACCCTGATTCAGAATCTGATTCTGAAAATACTGGTAAAGGACAGATCATTGACGCAGACCCCACTGCTATTGTCACGACTGTAGCAGTTAAACCAGAAGAACCAACAGATCCTTAAGAGGGGGAGCACCTTTTTCATTCACAGATGTGGGTGAAGGGGACCCTGCTGCATTTTATTGTTGATAGCGGAAGCCAGAAAAACCTCATCTCAGCAGAGGTCATCAAACAATTGGGATTGTCGACAACACCACACCGCAACCATACAACATCGAGTGGCTTCAGAAAGGATGAGATCTCCGCGTCAGCCAACAATGTCGATTGTCATACGTCATCCAACCCTTCAAGGAGGAGGTATTATGTGATGTTGCCCCACTGGATGTCTATGATGTTCTCTTGGGCCAACCATATATGTGGAAGCGCCATGCTTTTTATGAGTCTCGACCCCGCAGTGTCATTGTTACTTTGGGGGGTCATCTCTATAGAATACCAGAGGTAGTTCCGACCACTGATTCACCAAAAAAGTATCGCAAGGTAGTATCTCATACTGCAAAATTCAGCTTCTTCACAATCTGTTCAAAAGGGGAACAGAAGGACATTGGAACCACTACAACCTCGCCCCAAGCACCTTCTATCCAACAGAAGCAGGTTGACAAGGTTACAACAATGCACAAAAATTCCTTCTGCACACCGTCCTCTAATGTAGCCCGACTTGTTGTATATCTTCAGCTTCAACAGGTTCATGACAGACTTCCACAAACTAAGCGGCGCGACGTCTCCAACAATACAAACATCTCACCAAGATGCAGATCCATCAAACACTTTTCCCTCTCCCCCGGGAAATCAACGTAATGGAGACCATTGCTTCCTAAGGAGGGAGGAATGATCCAGGTGGATATCTGTGGCCACCCACCTTTTCCAACTGGCTCAAAACAGTTTTCTGGCAATTTTGGCAATTTACTATTTTTAGCAGGGTTTAACTTCCGGGGCCATTTTGAGGGCCTAAATGAAGGTTTTTATAAATCAAGGTTCTTAATGATAGTCGAAGGCATGATTGAGCCCCCAAAATGAATCTCCTCAATGATACCTTTCCAACGAGCTATCATATTCCTAAAACGAAGATCATATGCAAAAGTTACGACCCCGGGAAGTTGATGTACTCACTTTCCCAAATAGGGCCCACATGACTTTTGGCACTTCATCTCCTAGGGTTAGGTTTTTGGATGCCTAGGACTTTTGGAATTCCTATTTATTGTAAAAAGGCCTTTAGAGCCTCATTGTAATCATCTTCTTGCGAATGCGAGTAGCTGTCACATCTCTTCTCAGAGATAAGCTACCACCATTCTAGCGAGTCTTTCACTCTGTATTTTTACAGTCTCTGTACATTTCTTTCATTAATAGAAATCGTGTATTACTGTATATCTATGTTTATGGTTGCATCCCTGATACATTTATTTTATATTATTGAATATTTGCGATATCTCTGTGCATTTCTTTATTATATCTCCGATCTCATTTCGTGCCGAAAATAATCCAGATCAGATGTTGGCTAAAAACATAGAGATTGTTATAGGAATTTTCTTCATCCTTAAAAGCAATGATCCTCTTTGGTTTCCTAAAATCATTGCAATCAAGTGTGTGAATAATGAGCTTTCAACCATTGCCATCAAAGACAACACTTTGAGGAAATGTGCATTATCTTTTAACATATGTGCAATGCCTCGTCTCTGCCCCACAAAATAAGTAAAATGACATTAAAAGTAGTGGTATTTCACTTGCATTGAAAACAAATACCACTTATTCTACACCTCTCAAGTCATTTCAAAAAGTTGGACTAGAGTCAAGCTCAACAGGGTTGTCTTTCCCCGCTTATTTTTCTAAACTCACTCCCTTGGTTTTGGTTTCTCTAGATAGTAGCTTGGGACAATGGGAATCTTGTTAATCCATTCATGCGTGTCACTAATTAGATGATGATTCATCTAGCTACCTTAAGAGATTCATAGCTACTCCCATTGTTTACCCGCGCTTTTTTGAGTTTTTGATCACTTTGACATGCAGAGCATTGGGCATAAATCACATTGTGTTAGCATCCACAGGGACCATCACAATGCTTTTTTTAATTAAACAGTCGGATTCCCCTTGTTCGTACCAATTTTGACAAGGTTAATTAATATATATATATATATATATATATATATACTATTTAAATTAAAAACAAAAAATAATAAAACATTATATATACAATTTATTAATTAAAAAAAAATAATAATAAAACATTAAAATTAAAAAAAATAAAAAAATAATAAAAAAACAAAACCTAATCCCGTGCGCACCCATTCAATATTACAAAGAAAAATATCGGGCGCCCACTGTAGCTGAGAAAAACCCAGAGCAAAACCCAATTATCCGACATGCAATTGGACATTGATAGAGGCAGAAGAGCTCATCTATCTGGTATACATCGTTCATTGTCTAGGCCAGAGGAGCCAACTATCTGACATACATCGTTCAGAGGAGAAAAACCCCGTTCGACGGAGGGAGAGGAGAAAAACCCCATCCGAGGATCAAGGAGAAAAAACCGTCTTGATTCCCTGACATACATCATTCACTAGCTAGGGAAGGTTTTGAGGAGAAAACCCTCGTCTGACAGGTAGAGGATCAAAACCTCGTCTGACAGAGGCAAAGTAGTGGAGATATTCAAAGGTCCAGGCTTTCAATTAGACATTGATAGAGGCAAATGAGCCCAACTATCTGACCAAACCCGTGGCGATGCCACCAAAATCAGTAATGTCTCTCCTTAACTTTGTTTCTATTTAAGAATGTCGAGCATGACGGTATAAATTGCTTAAATCATGTGGGAGTTGAGTTGTCATAATCCCCATCCTATCTCCCTTTATCGGGCATCATGGTAAATCTATACAGATCGATTATCATTACCATACCTAACCTTTGGTTGGATACAATTGTTTATCCTCTTGATGTGACTGGCCTGGGTGTCGTTTCTAATTGACCTAAGCATATCTGGATGCCACCTAGACTCATGTTTGATGTTTCTCATCCTAACTACCCCACCAACCAAAATCCACCTAAGTAGTATTGTGATGTAGAGACTCCCCTACCCATAGAGACCCGACCTTATGCAGACACACCCCTTGCTATGAAATCCATTAGCTCGATGGATGCCTTTTTTCCATGAAATCCGTTCCATCCTTTCCCATAGGTACCATGTTGAAACTAACACCCTGACTAGAGAGCTTTGGTCTTGTAATGTTCTATGAATTTTGCACAAATATAGACCTATTATGCTTTGTTATTCTAAGAACTACAAAACACAAAAAATAAACTTAATCCTTAATTGAATCTGTGAAAGCTTGAAATTGAGAAAGGAAATTGTTGGAAGTAAATGTGGAAATTGAATTATACTATAATACATTGACTTCCCCCCCACCCCAACAAAAAAAATCTCAAGGTAATTCTGTAGGGATGGGAACCATATAGGGTTTTAGGTAGGCATTGTTCACCAAAGTCTTTAGCAACATGCCATTGAGTTATTATGATAGTTGTATTGTGCCCTGAGTAGTGATCTGCACCACCCTATATGGTCCATACCAGTGTATTTATAATTTTTCTAGGTGCTTCTAGAACTTTCTATCTTATAGTAACATTAATCCTCCTTCAAAGTACTTGTGTTTAATATGTCTATCATGATAGGATTTATGACACCGCTTCTGGACCGTCTAATTGTAACCTACTAGAACCCAACAACATCACTATTTCCATACCATAGACCAAATTAAATGGTGTATGTTGTGTGAGGGTTTTACATGTTGTTCAATATGCTGACAAAATTGCAACAAACCTCTCATCCCAATCATCTTAATTAAAAAAACACAATATGTTCAATCCTCATCCAAGGATTTTGTTGAAAACTTATGTTGCTTTGTTGGCCTGTGAGTGGTATGTGACGTAGCCCTACCAACCTGCAGGTCGGAAGTCCATGCACACAGGATCGCTCTATTCCTCTAGCCCAAAGAGCTCTCTCGAACTGGCTCTTCTATTTCCCTTTCGGGAAATCTACGTCCACATAAAACCTCGACGAATCTCCCTTCGCACTTCAGGAGATCTGACTTCGCGACTTCGCGAGTCTTGTGGTCAAGTGGCTGTGCCTTCAGACCTCTAAATGCCAATATGATGAGTTCCGATAAACACTGGAACGCTAAGGTTCCGCCTCCACAAGAAATCAATGGTTCTGGAGATTTCCCTTGATCCAAGGATCAACGCTATTTCGTGCACCGGGAGCTGGATATACAAGAGCTCTATGTCTCTTCTACCTTCCGGTCCTGAAATCCCAAAAGACTTGCATGCCTTCTCCGGGTCCCACAATCCTTGTCAGAAACCTCCACGTTATTCCACGCATCTCTTCACCAACTCTCCAGCTGATGTGGGCTTCTGCCACCTATAGCCTCCTCGCGATCTGCTAGCCTGTGTAATTTCACTATTTTGGGTATTGGGGGTCCTAGACTCACGATCTCAACCTTATGTCACCGTGAATCCCAAATTCCTGAACCTCAAAGTTCTCTCTTTCACGTTTCGGGGATTTGATCCGCCAACCTCTTGGCTTACTCTCATTCATTCAAATCCCAAAATGCTGAATTGCTCAGACCCCGCCACGTGTCCAAGTACTGGCCCCACTATGAAATTTTCCACTGTGTCGGGGTTTTGGATTTTGCAATTTCGCGAATCCAAACGTCGAATCTTCGGTCCTTCCACCCACGAAACCCCGAAATGGAATTTCGCGAGTAAATCCAATGACCCTCATTGGTGTGAATCTACAACCCTCTCTCTCCTGAGCTTCCACTTGTAGAAACGACCACCGTAACTTGTTTTCTCCTCCGCGAAATCTGACAGCTCGCGGGACTCCACGAATTCTCTATGGAGAATATTGACCGCTTGCTTCTCCCTTCAATAATTTCTGCACTCTTAAACAAAGTGTTTTTCCATGGAACTTAACCGTCTGCAACACAAAATTTGTGACGTCTCCTTTCAACGCCTCAAGGAACCAACCTTCTATGCTTTTCTTCGATGACTGCGAATACTCTATCCCTCCCGAGCTTTCTCCAACTCTGAGTCTTAAAGAAGACTCCTGCACGCACTCCTTGCGGAAATTCCTTCAATTACTTCAAAGAATTGAAGTCCTTCGACTCTGCACATTCCCTGCAACAGTAGTCCTTCAACAATTTCTTAGGTTTGCAAACTCTGAGACTTTACTCAGCCTGTGCACCCCTTTGCACGGCTCCTGTGCCTAACTCGCACTTCTGCGGAAATGAGAACAACGTTAACCCTCCTAATCTTTCAGAGATAAAACTCTGAATTCTTGTCAACGCACTCCTTGCGGACAACTTCACTGCACTCCTTACAGGAACTCTTGCTCAGATAGAGAAACAATTGAAACTCATCCCTTACTCTCTCTCAGACTTCAAACACAAAGCATGAAATCATATACACAACATATAGAGAAAATGTATAACAGAAAGTAAACATCCATGAGCATGATATTCAACAGGCATACACAGAGAACAAATACAACACCATGAATTTGAATCGAAGCTCTTTCTATTAATTCAAATCTCTGTACATGGGTGTTTTCAACTACAACTCTCTGCTCTCTTCTCTATGCGCTATGCTCATAATAATATTACAACTATATAGTGAGGGTGTCTATATCCCGTTTCCCTCTTGCGCTCTAAACTGTCTAATCTAAGCATTAAATTCTATCTACCTACATTCATTACACATAAATTCCTCCTATCTACTATGGACGAGAGAGGATCGCTCAAGGTCCTTTTACAATAATACAAGCATGCCTCCACTTAATGACTTCATTAATATTTCAAAACATTTTTCAAAAAATGTGCTCGGTGCTTTTCCATCTGTCTCTTATTTCTGTGCTGGCTCGCTGCTGGCTATGCTTGCACGCCCTTGCGATGCTCTTGCATCAGTATGATGTTGTCTTATGATCATGGATCATAAAATATTTTTCCAATACAATGAATGGACCTCTGATGAAGTCCTGACCTTAGCTTCTGGTCAGATTGTGGGGACATCTAAATCTGGTAACTACATTCTCGAAAATAAGCCTAGGCATAGTTTCCACCAAACAATATATGGTAGGCATAGCCTCAACCTAATGTGTCGAGAAATCTGTAGCAATGATAATATACCCTGCCTCTAAATACTGTGCTAGCAGGCTGATGGGACTGATAAAATTATTGTCCATTGTTGGAACGACTTGCCATGACAATCGGTTGCAATGGTCTTTCATCCATTATCAAGGGTCATCCCACCTATTGGCGTATATCACATTGCTCGAATTAGTTTATAGTATCTATAAAAAGTGTTGGCCACCAAAAATCCGCACATAGAACCTTCATTGTAATGGATTTTCACCATAGTTCCCTCCTCCTTGTCCATCACGTGCCTCCCAAAGTATCATCACACATTAATGGTCCATTACACATCTTCACAAAATTCCATCAGTAGCCAACTTTTATAATTGTCCTGCAATGTGTTGGTAATTAGAAACACATACCACCAACTATCAACTTTGATGCAGGTTATATCCCTCTAGTGCTACTCTTGTATGGAGGAATTCAACAATCTTAACGAAGAAGTCTGGAATGGATTCTGCATGAAAGGGATTAACATTAGGAAATTCATCCACTATCCATGTTACATTTGAGACATATGATATGGTCTGACAGTACTTGGATTTATGACAACTTCAAAATTAAATTCCTTAAACAATCACATGTAATGGTAGATCCATCCCTCTAGGACGAGCTTGCTGACTAAATACTTTAATCCATAGTGATTAGTGAATAAATTAAATGGGATACCTAACAAGTAACTTCAAAACTTCTAAATCTCATGTACCATCTCTAACCCTTCTTCTATGGTATACTTTTGTTTACTCAAGATAAATTATGGCTTGTAAAGTACATCATATGTTTCAAGGTTCCTTTTCTAGGTTGCACCAACACATTTTTTAGTGCTATACATGATGCATTCACATGCACGTGAAAGCTTGTGCTTTCTTCTAGGAAGAAGAAGATCGATGTTGGGTCCATATACTCCTTTAGTTATGCAAATAACTCTTCACAAGATGATATACAAATGGAAAATATCCCTTTTCATAGAAACTCTTCCATTGGTGTTGTGAGCTTTGCATAGCCTCTAATGAACCACCAATAATACAAAATGTGCCCCAAAGTAAAACACAACATCAACATTGTACTCAACAATGATAAGATGGAAATCAATGAAATCTTGGTGGGATCCACCAGAAACCCCTCTTTACACTTTATGTATCCTAATAGTACATCGAGCGATATAGAAAATATACATTTCTTGATGTTTTGTGACAATTGCATCTACCGACACCTATGTAACACGAGTTGGAGGTTGATGATCTAACCCTTAAGCATGTTGTACATTGTCCAATCATCCAAGTATACTTCAACAAACTTATGGATATATTCTCAAAAAGTTATAACTACCACCCTAGAAAACACTATCAAGGAATTATTCAAGTTGAAGGGCATCACATTATATGCACATGACCCCCATTCATTCACATATGTAGTTTTTTTAATTATTTTTTTCTTTGTAATTTGAATATTGTGATAACCAAAGAAACCATATGTGAATGAGTATGCCTCATTTTCAATGAACTTCTTAGATATTTCGTCTCTTCTTGAAGTTGGTAAAGGGCCATGTACACAGGCTTCAACGAGTACATGGAAAACAACACACACACAAATGCCACCTATATTTTTTCCTTATATGACAATCAGAGTGATCCAACTGAACTCATCGATAGGGAAGTCAAACTTTCTTCTAGCATCTTATATATTTCTTTCTTGACCCATTCCTTGTAGTGTTATATGGTCATTTATTGTTTGGCCTTGCATTGGGCTCTAGTTCGATCTTCATTTCCCCTAATTCACCTTATACACATTTAGTTTTATTGAAACTATACATGAACAGATGCATGTATTCATAGAGTAGATCTACAATCTTTGTGATTTCCCAATAGTCCCATATCACCACAATTTTGTCTCATCCAATCTCTGCTCCGCTGGGATTCCTCAATTCAAGAAGGTAGTTCCGATGGTCCAACCAACGTAGCTGTCCAACATAAATTCATAAAGTAAGAATTTAAAGGTACTAGCAATACTGTTCTAAGTTCCCACCAAGCCAGGCCATATTGTCCTTCATGTTTGGGGCTTACACAAATCCTTCCCCCGACCCAACACGGTTTCTAAATCCCATTTCTAAATTATCAGGTTTGCCCAACCGGGTAGATCAAGATCCCTTTGATCTCAGACTATATATCTTCTCCAAAAGACTCGATGGCAGTCCAATCCAAAGGCCCTTTTTATAATATTTTGGGTCCGCCATGCAAGACACTTTAGAACGAGTTATGTTACCCATTTCATTATTCACACGAATATTTTGGTGACTTATCAGCTGCCTGGCTTGAGGAACAGTTTCATGGAAATGGAGACGAAATGGGATGACGTTTGATATTGTTTTTGGATTGAGTGGAAAAGGTATATGTGAAGCTCATTCTGTCCCTCTGTACATCTCTGTGATGGGTAAATTTCCATGAGAAAGGGACGACTTTCGTATGGCTTGTAATTTGATGTAACTGTGAAAATTCTGTCTCGGAGAAATATTTTTCCTAATAGATCTTCTCTTAGGCTAAATATCCTCGCTAAGGCTGCATTTCCTTCATAACCCTATATACATCAATTCTGAAGCCTAATGTTGGGACTTTAATGCCTCTTTCTATCGTAACAAATTTCATACACCTCTCATTCACTTGATTATACAAAGGTGTATGAAAATGAGAGGTACAAATGGATGTCATAAGAAGAGTGAAGACCCTCAAGTTATGAAGAAGCCAATTTTCTTCATTTACATATTGACAGTCTTTGTACTTGAAATATACCATTGTCTTTTTTGTTATATGCTTGTTTCTCATGCACCATTGTTAATGTACCTATCTTGAATAGTTCAAGCATCTATTGTTTCATATAAGAGTTTGTCCTTTCCGTCAACTTGTATTGGCACTTATACTNCCTCCTTGTCCATCACGTGCCTCCCAAAGTATCATCACACATTAATGGTCCATTACACATCTTCACAAAATTCCATCAGTAGCCAACTTTTATAATTGTCCTGCAATGTGTTGGTAATTAGAAACACATACCACCAACTATCAACTTTGATGCAGGTTATATCCCTCTAGTGCTACTCTTGTATGGAGGAATTCAACAATCTTAACGAAGAAGTCTGGAATGGATTCTGCATGAAAGGGATTAACATTAGGAAATTCATCCACTATCCATGTTACATTTGAGACATATGATATGGTCTGACAGTACTTGGATTTATGACAACTTCAAAATTAAATTCCTTAAACAATCACATGTAATGGTAGATCCATCCCTCTAGGACGAGCTTGCTGACTAAATACTTTAATCCATAGTGATTAGTGAATAAATTAAATGGGATACCTAACAAGTAACTTCAAAACTTCTAAATCTCATGTACCATCTCTAACCCTTCTTCTATGGTATACTTTTGTTTACTCAAGATAAATTATGGCTTGTAAAGTACATCATATGTTTCAAGGTTCCTTTTCTAGGTTGCACCAACACATTTTTTAGTGCTATACATGATGCATTCACATGCACGTGAAAGCTTGTGCTTTCTTCTAGGAAGAAGAAGATCGATGTTGGGTCCATATACTCCTTTAGTTATGCAAATAACTCTTCACAAGATGATATACAAATGGAAAATATCCCTTTTCATAGAAACTCTTCCATTGGTGTTGTGAGCTTTGCATAGCCTCTAATGAACCACCAATAATACAAAATGTGCCCCAAAGTAAAACACAACATCAACATTGTACTCAACAATGATAAGATGGAAATCAATGAAATCTTGGTGGGATCCACCAGAAACCCCTCTTTACACTTTATGTATCCTAATAGTACATCGAGCGATATAGAAAATATACATTTCTTGATGTTTTGTGACAATTGCATCTACCGACACCTATGTAACACGAGTTGGAGGTTGATGATCTAACCCTTAAGCATGTTGTACATTGTCCAATCATCCAAGTATACTTCAACAAACTTATGGATATATTCTCAAAAAGTTATAACTACCACCCTAGAAAACACTATCAAGGAATTATTCAAGTTGAAGGGCATCACATTATATGCACATGACCCCCATTCATTCACATATGTAGTTTTTTTAATTATTTTTTTCTTTGTAATTTGAATATTGTGATAACCAAAGAAACCATATGTGAATGAGTATGCCTCATTTTCAATGAACTTCTTAGATATTTCGTCTCTTCTTGAAGTTGGTAAAGGGCCATGTACACAGGCTTCAACGAGTACATGGAAAACAACACACACACAAATGCCACCTATATTTTTTCCTTATATGACAATCAGAGTGATCCAACTGAACTCATCGATAGGGAAGTCAAACTTTCTTCTAGCATCTTATATATTTCTTTCTTGACCCATTCCTTGTAGTGTTATATGGTCATTTATTGTTTGGCCTTGCATTGGGCTCTAGTTCGATCTTCATTTCCCCTAATTCACCTTATACACATTTAGTTTTATTGAAACTATACATGAACAGATGCATGTATTCATAGAGTAGATCTACAATCTTTGTGATTTCCCAATAGTCCCATATCACCACAATTTTGTCTCATCCAATCTCTGCTCCGCTGGGATTCCTCAATTCAAGAAGGTAGTTCCGATGGTCCAACCAACGTAGCTGTCCAACATAAATTCATAAAGTAAGAATTTAAAGGTACTAGCAATACTGTTCTAAGTTCCCACCAAGCCAGGCCATATTGTCCTTCATGTTTGGGGCTTACACAAATCCTTCCGCCGACCCAACACGGTTTCTAAATCCCATTTCTAAATTATCAGGTCTGCCCAACTGGGTAGATCAAGATCCCTTTGATCTCAGACTATATATCTTATCCAAAAGACTCGATGGCAGTCCAGTCCAAAGGCCCTTTTTATAATATTTTGGGTCCGCCATGCAAGACACTTTAGAATGAGTTATGTTACCCATTTCATTATTCACACAAATATTTTGGTGACTTATCAGCTGCCTGGCTTGAGGAACAGTTTCATGGAAATGGAGACAAAATGGGATGACGTTTGATATTGTTTTTGGATTGAGTGGAAAAGGTATATGTGAAGCTCATTCTGTCCCTCTGTACATCTCTGTGATGGGTAAATTTCCATGAGAAAGGGGCGACTTTCGTATGGCTTGTAATTTGATGTAACTGTGAAAATTCTGTCTCGGAGAAATATTTTTCCTAATAGATCTTCTCTTAGGCTAAATATCCTCGCTAAGGCTGCATTTCCTTCATAACCCTATATACATCAATTCTGAAGCCTAATGTTGGGACTTTAATGCCTCTTTCTATCGTAACAAATTTCATACACCTCTCATTCACTTGATTATACAAAGGTGTATGAAAATGAGAGGTACAAATGGATGTCGTAAGAGAGTGAAGACCCTCAAGTTATGAAGAAGCCAATTTTCTTCATTTACATATTGACAGTCTTTGTACTTGAAATATACCATTGTCTTTTTTTTTATATGCTTGTTTCTCATGCACCATTGTTAATGTACCTATCTTGAATAGTTCAAGCATCTATTGTTTCATATAAGAGTTTGTCCTTTCCGTCAACTTGTATTGGCACTTATACTTGTTGCAAGAACACTTTTACTTTGTCATATAACTTCTATATTTCCTTGTCATCACTTGTTTCTAAGGTTGCATTTCCTTCATCACCCTATCTACATCAATTCCCAAGCCTAATGTTGGGACTTTAATGCCTCTTTCTATCTTAACGAATTTTATACACCTCTAATGTTGGGACTTTAATGCCATTCTATAAAAGAGAAGACCCACACCCCAAAGAATACCAAGATAAAAATAATGGGATGAAAAGTATGATATGAATCAAATAAAAAAGGACCCCAATAAGTTTCTTACATACAATAGAATCAAACATATTCTCCAAGCAAAACATGGGTTTCCTAAATATTTGCTCGCTAACTTATCTTCTCATTTTTTTGAGTGTTGGTACCACAAACTTATATTCGCATGATAAATTATCTTTTTGTTTTAACAAGTGTAGGTACCACCAAATAGGTATCTGTCGGATCTATCTTCCTTGAGTGATGATCAAGATATACTCAAAGAGGTTGAAAGTGAGACGTGTTGTACTAGATCTATCGGTTCTAGATCAACTAGATCTAAAAAGGTAAGGAAAAGATTTCGTATGTGCATGCAATTTTTTATTTCCAACGGAGGGTCATGTAATTGTTATGCTGAGAGCATAGGTGACATTGAGTTTCCCTTGAGGTATATACATATAGTGCAACGATGGGCACCTAAGGAGCTACCTGAAGTGGACACAAATTTCTTCATCAGTGGGAGGATGTATCGCATTGCTCCTTCGTCCTTACATGGATTGGGGTTATTTTCCATGGATGGCATAAAGGTCAGCTATGGCACTGTAACTGAATTGATGGAGTATGTCAAACCATTATAAATATACAATAACTAGTTGATGTTGGTCTGATATACGCAAAGTATGCAGAGATACAAAGTTGCCGCACATTATATACAACTAGTAGATAACAATCAAAATAAAGGGGAAACTATGTATATTGATGGAAGGCCAAAAGCTTCTAGAAACATTGCGAGCTTTATAAATAGTACACGACTAGTGGCAACAACTAAGCAACCGAATTGCATATTTGAGGGACGCGAAGAAAATCGTATATTTGTATGTGCAACAAAAACAATAGTTCCAGGTGAAGAGTTGTTGATCGATTATAACTTAAATTGAATAGATGGAGGGGGTGCGGCTACGGGGGTAAATATCTTACATAACATTCAACTCAACCTTGATCAATCATTGTTATAATTTATTGCTGCAATATTTCAATTTTTTACTACATATATTTCATTTTTCATTATTTATTTTCTGATATTACTGC
>JZKD02S2124265.1:34956-46224 GCA_000966675.3 Picea glauca
GTTACAAGTCATTTACAAACCCGCAGTTAGAAGAAGGAGAATAATAAAAAATAATTTAATACTGCACATAATTGAATGATGGCAACACAATCTTTTACAATCATCTGATTAATTAGAGGCCACAAACTATCAACCTTTTACATGGTATCACTTCAGTGGTTGATATAAAAGTGGCACCATTTATTCTAGTTATAGAGCTATTTATTCTAGTTAGGGTTTATTTTAGTTACATAACTATTCATTCTAGTTAGGGTTTATTCTAGTTACAAAACTATTTATTTTAGTTAGGGTTTGTCTATTAAAAACCTGTTTGTATGAGAAAGGATGGAGAAATATTGTAGAGATGATGAAGGATATATAATTATGAGACACATTAGCAGTCCAAACTTGTGCCAATGCCTACGAGAATATCATATAATAAATAAATGCATACATGATATCTAAATGTACCTAACTTAAGAAAAAAATAGGTACATAAGAAAATATACATAAATTACGACTATTCATGTTTATTAGACTTATACATAAGAAAATAGACACAAAAATGTTATTCCACTTTTTTAAAGGAGGGTATGAAGCTCCCATTTGCATGCAAATATTAATAATTGTACTAAATATATGTGTATAAATTATAATGTTGAAAAACATTGAAATTTAAATAAAGTGTTTGACTACTAACTATAGAATTATGGCCGGAATGATCCACCAATGCCCCCATACATTATATTTTTAATATAATATATACCTTAATCCTAATAAACCTAACCTTAATAACTGTAATTGGGGATTTTTCACATACAAAAAGACTTCCTAGGCACCTTTGAAGTAGGAAAAATATCCTTTTGTATCTATATTTTTTTGAACCCACTCTAATCTTATGTATCTGTATTTTGTTGAACCCACTCTAATCTTATATCTTAACCTAAATTTTTTTATCTTCTCTTGATAGAAAACCTCCAAAAAAAATTTTTTTGTTCTTCTTGAGAAAAACTATGCTGCTTAGAATCAAGAGTAAACAATTTACATACGCTATAGGTTAAAAAACAATTTGTCATAGGCAAAATATTCATGAAATATCAAAATCAATTGTTTTTCCTCTCCATGTGTATGTTTAAACAACCTGTTATGAATTAAGGTAGAGTATTGGATTAGAGTTAGTCTCATGACATGTTATGAATTGTGGAAATACTGGATTCTCATCATAATATCACAAATGGAAACATCTTCTATATAAATAGGAATTCATAATATGAATTAGATGATATCATTTTTCCCAGTTGAAAATATAGTTCAGTATTTTAAACCTTTTTCATTGAAGCATAACATCAATCCTACATCAACAAGACTAACTCCAAAAGTTTGGAAAAAAATATTTGAAGTTCTTCTCTCTAGCTAACACCAAAAAATGAACATTTAAATTCATGCGAGCTATTCACACAGTGGGTCTGAATACTAGAGCGCCATGGGGAACTTAGCGTGGGCATATGTAAAGGACACACTCTGCATCACAAATAGAGGTCGACCACCGTACAAAACACAGTTGTCATAATCTAATACTCTAAAAACGTGTAGATCTGGTCACCTTTGCTGGAAGTTTCCACAACAGACATGAATGTTGGACACGGGTTCTCAACTTGCACTCTGAATCTAAATGGTGTGCTAAAACCCACTTGAATTTGGCGTACCAACAATGTGTTTAGCCTGCATTTCGCATTCACAATATCACCTACCACATTTTTCACCCTAAAACCTTCAATATTTCCTACTCCAAAAACTTCAAGTGATATTAACCATTATGGTTATGTGAATTCAGAACAATTCATAGAATTTTTTTTATAAATTCATTTTTACTCCATGTTGTTTAAACATAATTTTTTTTTTTAATAGTTATACAATTTATCTTAAAAAATTACTGAAATATTTACAACACTAGTATCTATTTAGAGTTTATTATTTACCATTTATCCATATACTTTTTAGTGGAAAAAAAATTCACAGAACTTAAATAGAACAAAAATTTGAGTACCTTTTCGACGAACAAATATTCATCCATACACCAATATGTTGGAGAACCTCGAGGGGCACGAATTGTGTAAAATATAAGACTTTTCAGCGTTTCGATTGCGAACCCATCTGAGCCTGAGATTTTACGCCCTTGTCCCACATCCTTCCAGTAACTCGCTTCCGTGGCTCTCTGTATTGTTGCGCATTTCATATGCTTCCTCTTCCTCGGGCTTATTGTGGTTCCATTTTCCTGGTCCAAACTGAATTTTGTGCATTACATAGTAGAACAAAAGTAAGGTGTGTGGAATCGTGGGTAGAGGAAGTGAATGAACGACATACCGCAACCTAAATGTCAATTTTCTACAACCTCGACACCTACCATTCACCTAAATGGGAGTTTGATAAAGACTTTTGTTTAATCAGATAACATGGCCATCTGGTGGTGAGCAAGTAATTTTTTAATCATATTAAGTACATGTAAAAAAGTAAACACATAAAAACACGTCTTTATAAATGAGAGGAAGTTAATTTATCAAAATAGCATCCATTGATTACAGATGATGATGAAGAATAAGCCAACATCTTTTGTTGACCATAAGATTATAATTTATGATTAAAAAATTGATTAATCCATCAATTCTAATAAGGGGATGCCTATCCACACAATTATGCTTCATCTTGATCACACTCCACGGTATTTCGATCTAACACTCCATGATCGATGCACCTGGTGGCTCAACATGACATTTTCAAACCATACATTGAGTAGTCTAATCAATCATTCGATGGGCATCTACTTCTTTTGTGACATAGCCCTCACTTGTATGGCCAAATGTCTTGGGGAAATCTATTATAGATTCACATTCACTACTGTTAAAAAAGCACTCGATTCCCATTTAGTTTGATCACCAATAATGACCATATTTTCATTTGCAAACGAGATAGCCCAGATTGTTGCACGCTTAACTAAGGGCATTGGTGCGATGTTATATATTTCCAACATTCCACTTTGGACAATAATGATAACAAACCAATTATTTGCACAATAGTTTTACACACTATGTTTTAATGGGGCAATCATCTTTTTGGTGGTGATTTGTATTAGTTATATTGTATATCCTTTGGGGAATCTCACACCTCTTAGTCCTCTTCACAATGTCATGCATGCCCACAATGTCGTCCAACACCACAATACACTCCCCTATACAATTGAATCTGTGTTAAAAATCATATTCTCACATTTTTTCATTCTTTTTTCTTTCTAAAAAGCTTACGAGAACTGGTCGCTCGTTTTCTAGGAGATTGGTTGGTTGCCCACTATATTTTTCATTCATCACGATCCATTTTCTTCTATATCCATTACATCCTTCCTTAAATTATGGCTCCATATGGAGAGATGTTTTCCTACATACCATAGAAATAGGGATCTTTTAGATTACATGTGGGAAAATGGGATATTATAGAGAGGACGAAATCAAGATCTTTTTATATTACACATGGGAAGACAGGCTATTATACAGAGGAGGAAATCATGAACTTTTATATTACATGTGGAAAAATAGGTTGTTACAGAGAGAGGATGAGGAAAAATAGGTTATTATAGAGAGAGGAGGAGTCTAAACGTTTTACAATTTGGATATTTTTGGACAATCTCATTGAAATACAGTTATAGAAGAATTGTTGGAAAATGCAATTTTTCATTATTGGATTTGCATTTTTATTTTGCAAAATTGGATTCAATTTAATCAAAAATACCTATTGCACCCAGATTATGCAATCTCAATAATTGAAATAATATGTGATTCTAGCACTCTGTAACTGAATAATGGACAAAAATGATGAAAAGAAAATAACAGTGGAAGGTCAAAATCATAGCTTGTTTAGACAACTTCTTATGGACGTTGACTATCATAACCCTTTCTAGTTAGGATGCAATGGTCTTAGTCTTCTTATCCATTTTGAAYGCTAGTGGCTACAACTTCACATGGACAATGACATGGTTCCCTCCCAACCCTACCTTACATCATRGAGGAACTCACCATCCTCTTTATCACATGGTTGCTACAGAATGGTTTTCTATGGTGCTTTCGAAGCTTCTTTTCCCCTTACATAGGGAGATCCCCACCATGAATATTTCACTATAGGAACCATATTTCATTAAGATAGCCACCTTGTTTTCATATATGAATGCAACACCACAAACCTAGGAGTAGAGCATGTTGGACAACCAACACATTGTCTTACCACATCATATCAACAATCAATAGTTTATGTTGAGTGTGTGGAGGCTACCCATTGCCTCACTTTACAATCCAATGTTAGTAGTCTTTTGAGGGATTTATAAGGGTACACATCATTTTCACGATGCAAATTTTGCACATATGAGGTCCACTAAACTTTGTTTCATTATTAGTTCTTTCTTATGAGGCACAGACAATGTTTTTTCACCCACATTGTAGATATGATTATATTTCTTGTCATAATTTTTTCACTCTTTGGTATATGGCGCACTATCAAAATTATTTGTAGGTGTGGTTTGACTATCATTACTGTTATAGAGTGTTTGTCATGATCCCTAGACATTTTTAGGGAGAAAATATCTCTCAAGGATTTTAGGGAGGAAATATCTCTCAAGATCCATCAAATTAGGATATTGGTTTGAGAAAATATCTCAACCATCCATGGGACTCTCAACTTCTCCTTAAGTGTGACGTCCCCAACCACCAACAGGACAGGAAACACCACTTCTTGGACATCTCTCTTAGCTCTGATACTAATCCGTGACATCCCTGGATCTAACCAATAGGTCAGGCCATGCCACCGAATAACCTTTATGATCTAATACCAATTTACTAATTTATATGCATGCATATCTAACACAAATTAACATATACAACATTCTATTCATGCCACTTATTCATGCAAAAATAATCATTAAAACATATAGAAAACATAAGCATACAAACGACATATTCTAACCATACATAGATCAATGAAAAAATAACTGTAAGCCTACATGCACAGTTACACAATATAATACATGCACAGTTACACAATATACAATCAATAGATATTTGGTACTTATATTTCAATAGATGACCACCAAATACGTGGAGACCTTCCATGAACCTCCCATCCTTAGACCCCGTTGCTCATCACGCTTAGCAGTGGGTCACCTCCGAGCTGGGACTAAAATTCACCCAGGGTAAAGGAATCCTAGATCTAGGATAAGGCTATGGGAAACTGCACTTTGAAACTAGAAGGATTCTCTCCACAGAGACTACTTACGCCCACTACTCACATACTCTCATTCCCCACATGCCTATCCCACCCTGGGAATATTCACCTTCACTGTTCTACAGTCCATCGACTGCTCCACTTCCCTTCCAGGGATTTAACAACATGCCAAATCAGGAATTCTCAGAGCTCCGTAGATGGTACTGGAATCCCTCCAAGAGAAATCACTTCCCAACAAACTCTCTCACTTGGAGAGAGTTTCTCACATGCCTGACAACCTTCTTCTTCAACAATGGGCTTGAAAACCTGCCTCTTCAATCCACAACCACCAAAAATCATGTAAGGCAAGGGGATGACTCAACAATTTACAGAGGTTCACCATGGCGAAAAAGACACTAGCTACGCAGTTGTTCAGTGTGTGCGTGAATTGCACAAGGGATGGCCAACATTCTGAGGATGAACTCATGGGAAACTAAATGGATAGACTAGTCAAAATGTAGAGAGCGAGCACGGAAAATGGTGAGCGCCCCCTCTCCTCAGGAAGGTGCCTGAATGGTTAGTGAACCCCCAAAAAAGGTGAAACGTCCCACACAAATATGCATGAGGCCTAGCTGACACTTGGCTCTCCAAGAGCATGCTCCTCTCCACTTGGATTTTGTTCTTCTCCTCAAGGAACTTAGGATAACTCGGTTTATTTTCCCAACTTTAGTACTTTTCAGGAATATATTATAATATTCCCTTGGGTTAAGACCTCAAGCTTAACCCCTCTTTCCTAGCCTCTCAGCCCCATTCCTTTCCCTACCCGGTGGATCTAAGTCCCCCATAACTCTTTCTTTGTGGTCGGTCTACATGCAACGATGTATTTTTATTAATAATATGCATAATTTCATATACAAAAATTAGGCCCACTAACCTTAGCATCTAGGCTCTTCGGCCTAATAAACACATAATCCTACCAACTTATAATTACTTGTCTTGCCAACCTACAAACATCATTATATTTTAGAGGGGCTTGACCTTGGAGTATCACAATCCCATACCCTTATTTTTGCACTGTCCTTAGTGAAACTTATTTACATAATATCACCAAGGTTTTCAAAATATTCAAAAATATGTGGGTATTATGCCCACATAGCATCTTCATGCTCCCATGTTGCGTCCTCAGGAGCGTACTAGGTCCATTGAACCTTTACAATCCCTATGGCTCGATTCCAAAGATGCTTNGTTTATTTTCCCAACTTTAGTACTTTTCAGGAATATATTATAATATTCCCTTGGGTTAAGACCTCAAGCTTAACCCCTCTTTCCTAGCCTCTCAGCCCCATTCCTTTCCCTACCCAGTGGATCTAAGTCCCCCATAAATCTTTCTTTGTGGTCGGTCTACATGCAACAATGTATTTTTATTAATAATATGTATAATTTCATATACAAAAATTAGGCCCACTAACCTTAGCATCTAGGCTCTTCGGCCTAATAAACACATAATCCTACCAACTTATAATTACTTGTCTTTCCAACCTACAAACATCATTATATTTTAGAGGGGCTTGACCTTGGAGTATTACAATCCCATACCCTTATTTTTGCACTGTCCTTAGTGAAACTTATTTACATAATATCACCAAGGTTTTCAAAATATTCAAAAATATGTGGGTATTATGCCCACATAGCATCTTCATGCTCCCATGTTGCGTCCTCAGGAGCGTACTAGGTCCATTGAACCTTTACAATCCCTATGGCTCGATTCCAAAGATGCTTTCTTTTTTGGTCTAGTATACGCATCAGATGCACCTGAAAAGCGCTTTCCTACTTCGCTTGAATCACATTCCAATCAATAACATGATTAACATCATGTACATATTTATTAAGAAATGAAACATGAAATACATTATGTATAGACATGCATGCATACAATGCAAGCATATAAGCTACTGGACCAGTCCTCTCTATGATTTCAAACGACCCACAATATATGACTGCCAACTTTGAACAATTTCCCAACTTCAGGGAGCTTCTATTGACCTTCATTCTCAAGAATACATGATCTCCTACTTTAAATTCCCTGTGAATTCTGTTCATATCATCATAACTTTTCTGCCTGTCTTGGGCAACCTTCAAATTTTGCTTAGTCTTCAAGATTTGTTCTTCCATTTCCTTGAGAAACTCTAGCCCAACCACTGCTCTATCAGTTGGGTTGTCCCAGCTTACTGGGGTGTTGCACTTTCTGCCATAAAGTGCTTCAAACGGGCTCATCTTCAGTGATGCTTGAAACCCATTGTTGTAGGCAAATTATACCAAGTGTAGATAATCTTCCCATTTAGATGGCTTGTCCATCAAATATATCCTTAACATATCTTCTATTACTTGGTTCACACTCTCTGTCTTCCCATCAGACTCATGATGATAAGTAGTGTTGAAGTTCATATTTGTTCTGAACCCTTTGAATAACCCCTTCCTTAACTTTGATGTAAACTTTGGGTCTCTGTCAGACACAATTGTCTTGCGTACGCCATGCAAGCATGCTAGTTCCCTCCTATAAATAGCATCACCATTAGTTTCCTTATGAGTAGTCTTCATAAGAATTAAATGGGCAGCTTTAGTAAGTTTTTCCACCACTACCATAATTGCATCATGTTGCTTGCTTGTTTTGGGAAATCCTATGATGAAATTCATTGTTACATCTTCCCATTTCCACTCAGGGATGGGTAATGGTTGTAGTATCCCAGCTGGGTGTCTATGCTCATCCTTGACCCTTTGACATTCCAAGGATTTAGCTATGTATTCAAAAATCTCCCTCTTCATGTCGGGTCAATAATATTGGCTCTTGACTGCCAAAACTTTTTTCTGATATCCTGGGTGTCCTGCATAAGGCACATTATTCATCTCTTTTAAAATTGCACTCCTAAATTCCAGAGACTCTAGTACATAAACTCTGTTTTTGTAAAAGAGAATTCCATCAATTCCCAATTCATAATGTTCAGTTTTCTGTTGCATTCTACCTTGCTGCAATTTTGTTACCAATTCCATGTACTGCAAATATGCTTTTGTCGCTTCAGAAATTATGCCTTTAAGTTCCATCTGATACATGCTAATGGTTGTAGCATGCAGTTCATGCACTCTCCTGCTGAGTGCATCAACCACTTTTTTCTCCTTTGCTTTGATGTGATTGATATCAATGTCATACTCAAAGAGGAATTCCAACCATCTACTTTGCCTAGCATTCAAAGTAGGCTGATCAAACAAATATTTCAAACCATTATGGTTTGTCCTTAGCTCAATCCTCCTTCCCATGAGGTAGTGCCTCCACTTCTTCAAAGCTTACACTATGGCTACCAATTCCAAATCATGAGTGGCATAGAGCCTATCACGCTCTTTCAATTATCTGGACTCGAAACATATCATAAACTCATTTTGACTGAGGACTCCACCCAGTCCTTCTTTACATGCATCTATGCATACAATGAAGTCTTCATTTGGATATGCAATCCTCAGAATTGGAGTGTTGGTTAACAATTTCTTCAATTGCTGGAAGCTTCTTTCACATTCTTATGTCCATTGAAACTTCTTCCCCTTCCTTTTTCAAGGATGTGATGGGGTGAGCTATTCTCGAAAACCCTGCAATGAGCCTTTTTTAGTAGCCAGCTAGACCCATAAAGGATCTGAATTTTGTCACATTCTTAGGTGTTGTCTACCCTTTAATGGATTCTATCTTTTCAGGGTCCACTGTTATCCCATCCTTTGAAATGATATACCCCAAGTAGTGAATTTTGTTTTGATGAAATGAGCACTTGCTCAATTTGGCATACATCTGACACTCTCTTAGTACTTGCAACACCATACTTAAATGATTCTCATACTCTTCTTCTTTCTTGGAATATACAAGAATGTCATCCAGAAAAACAATGACAAACTTGTCTAAATATTCCCAGAAAACACCATTCATTAAGCACATAAAAACAACTGGTTCATTTGATAACCCAAATGGCACCATTGTGAACTCATAATGACCGTACCTTGTCCTAAAGGTGGTCTTGTTGACGTGTTCCTCTTTAATCCTTACCTGATGATATCCTGACCTGAGATCTATCTTTGAAAATATCCTTACGTCCTTCAACTGATCAAAGAGATCATCAATCCTTGTTAAAGGATACTTGTTCTTTATAGTCACTTTGTTCAACTATCTGAAGTCAACGCACAATNTGAGGACTCCACCCAGTCCTTCTTTACATGCATCTATGCATACAATGAAGTCTTCATTTGGATATGCAATCCTCAGAATTGGAGTGTTGGTTAACAATTTCTTCAATTGCTGGAATCTTCTTTCACATTCTTCTGTCCATTGAAACTTCTTCCCCTTCCTTTTTCAAGGATGTGATGGGGTGAGCTATTCTCGAAAACCCTGCAATGAACCTTTTGTAGTAGCCAGCTAGACCCATAAAGGATCTGAATTTTGTCACATTCTTAGGTGTTGTCTACCCTTTAATGGCTTCTATCTTTTCAGGGTCCACTGTTATCCCATCCTTTGAAATGATATGCCCCAAGTAGTGAATTTTGTTTTGATGAAATGAGCACTTGCTCAATTTGGCATACATATGACACTCTCTTAGTACTTGCAACACCATCCTTAAATGATTCTCATACTCTTCTTCTTTCTTGGAATATACAATAATGTCATCCAGAAAAACAATGACAAACTTGTCTAAATATTCCCAGAAAACACCATTCATTAAGCACATAAAAACAATTGGTTCATTTGATAACCCAAATGGCACCATTGTGAACTCATAATGACCGTACCTTGTCCTAAAGGTGGTCTTGTTGACGTATTCCTCTTTAATCCTTACCTGATGATATCCTGACCTGAGATCTATCTTTGAAAATATCCTTACGTCCTTCAACTGATCAAAGAGATCATCAATCCTTGTTAAATGATACTTGTTCTTTATAGTCACTTTGTTCAACTATCTGAAGTCAACGCACAATCTCAATGTCCCATATTTCTTCTTCACGAACAATACTGGGGAACCCCCAAGGTGACACACTTGGGCGTATATACCCCTTCTTCAGAATCTCTTCAAGCTACATTTGAAATTCCATTAGCTTTGGTGTACTCATTTTGTAAGGAGTCTTTGATACTGGAGCTACTCCAAGTATAAAATTAATAGAAAAATCAATATCTCTCTTTTGAGATAGTCCTGGTACCTCTTTGAACACATCTTCAAAATATTCCAGNAAAGTAATCCTAGACCTAGGCTCAGGCTATGGGAAACTGCACTGTGCAACTGGAAGGATTCTCTCCAATGAGCCTACTTACTCCCACTGCTGACAGACTCTCATTCCCCACATGCTTGTCCCACCACGGGAATATGTACCTTCATTGTTCCACAATCCATCGACTGCTCCACTTCCCTTCCAGGGCTTCAACAACGTGCCAGATCAAGAATTCTCAGAGCTCCGTAGCTGGTACTAGACTCCCTCCAGAAGAAATCACTTCCCAACAAATTCTCTCACCTGGAGAGAATTTCTCACATGCCTGACAACCTGCTTCTTCAACCACGGGCCTAACAACCCGCCTCTTCAATCCACAACCACCAAAAATCGGGTAAGGCAAGGGGACAACTCAACAATTTACAGAGGTTCACCATGGCGGAAAAGACTTTGGTTGTGTACTTTTTCAATGTGTGTGTGAACTGCACAAGGGATGTCCAACATGCTGAGGATGAACTCGTGGGAAACTAAATGGCCAGACTGGTCAGAATGTAGAGAGCGAGCAAGGAAAATGGTGAGCACCCCCGCTCCTCAGGAAGGTGCCCGAATGGTTAGTGAACCCCCAACAAAGGTGAAACTTCCCACATAAATCTTCATGCATCCTGGGTGACACTTGGCTCTCAAGGAGCACTCTCCTCTCCACTTGGAGTTTGTTCCTCTCCTCAAGGAACTTATGATAACTGAGTTTATTTTCCCAACTTTAGAACTTTTGAGGAATACATTATAATATTCCATTGGGTTAATCCCTCAAGATTAGCC
>JZKD02S2124276.1:7825-18053 GCA_000966675.3 Picea glauca
TTAATCTACCTTAATCTATGTCTAAACTTTTCATAGGTGACCTGATAAACTGGGGTAAGCATGCATGTCTAGGCCTTATAGACATATGCCCATTTACGTGAAATGAACAATTTTTATTGCTCCAAAGTAAATACAGATTTTTATCCTTTTTTATTTCACAGTGACTCAACCATCACTGCCTTGCACCTTCTATCACAAGATATAGACAAAACTTACGTGTAGGTGATTTTTTTTCTTTTATGGAGCCCTCTTTGGATGCTTGTTGTCTTTTCCAACATTCCTTCTTGAGATGCCCAGATTTGCCACAAAAAAAACATTTTTCCTTATCCTTACTTGATCGAGACCTCACTTTAGCTTTCTAATCTTTCCTTCCTTATGTAGATTGACCTATGACCACCATTGCTTCCCTGTTGAGGTTTCCTTACTGAATTTTCTCTTCATTTCCTTGAACAACAAAGCTCCCACAATAATGTCATAAATGTGGTTTATCTCAACAAATTTGTTGAGATAAACCACATAGTTGGGACCGGATGATCCCAAAACTCAAGAAATGAACATTGTAACATAACTTCCTTGTTCTCATCTATATTAGAAAATTGACAAATCAAAGTATTGAAAACATTCAAGTGATCAACAATTTTTGTACCTTCTTTCATCTCAAGTTGTAGAACTTTCTCTTCAAGAAGATTCTATTCGTCAAGGGAATTTACATATAGAGAGACTCTAGTATGTTCCACAAACATGTTGTTGTCTCCCGTTCAACGATGTTAAACAACACTTCGCAAATACAATAGAATAGTACCGAGGGCTCTTGCATCCATATATTCTCTGTCATGCTTGTTGGTTTCTGAATTAAAGTTCTATAGTGTTTTTTCAGTCCCATTTCCATAGCCCAAAACTATTCTTATCATTGAATTTCTCCACCTCAAACTTAGAACTCTGCACTTTCACCATTAGCAAAAAAATGCCCAAACCAATACTTATAAAAGTGAGTCTCTTTATAGGAAAAGTATTATTATATTATAACTAAATTCCCAAAAATAAATTAATTAAAAAGTTTAATACTAAAATTTAATATATAAACCTTTTATTAAAACATAAAGGATTCACCTTTTAAAGGATACTCCACCCACTTATGCCTCAAAAACACTCCTTTAAACAAACAATATAATAATAATAGTCACCTTTTTCATACAACGTGTGCATGACCTTAATTTTATTAATTTCATACCATGAACTTCATATCATCCTAAAAGAACTTTATGTCATCGTTTTTACATCGACGCTCACACTCCTTGTGTGTGGATTGGGGAGAGTTGATTTGCTGCTTTGTGGTGTACAAACAACGCATGCTAGTTGGTCGCATGAAAACTTATTCAATCACATTTTTTGGTTCTCAGAAAATGTGCTCCTAGTGCTTCACTCTACTTGTCTTTACCTGTAAAAAAACAAGTCTAAAGGTTTTTGGGCTCATAGGGACCTAACAATTCATTTTTGCACATTTTTGCAACCTGTAACACTTATTCAACTTGCTCTCATACCTGGGTAGCTAAAGAAAAACACAATTGACAGAGTGATTTATGTGGAAACCGAGTGTCGGAAAAAACCATGGACAATGATATTCGATATTTTTTTTATTCAAGGGAAAATTACAATAACCAACCGAGGCATACAACCATCCTCTCCTCTCATACACACAACACCTCAATATTGCCTCTTTCTCTCACACACTCACTACACACATCACTATGAGTATGCTGGTATATATAACATCTATCACTTACTTTTGACCACCCCTAACAACATGAACACTATAATCTTTATGATGTTAGGTTAAATAAATATACCTATCAAGCGGATTGTGTCCTCCACCACTTAATATCATGTAGGAGGCAGGGGCCAATTTCTTATAGTTGTTGCTCTAAAGCTTTTTAATGCATTTCAGTTTTAATGCATTTCATTGACTGCCAACTTCAATTACTTCATCCACATTTCTATATTGTGGGATTACCTTTCTTGAAAGTCACCAGGTGAATCTTAGCAAGAGTTCATCCTATGCATGCTGCTCTTAACAAAATAGACAATCCTTAAATTCCTTGACGAACAACCAGAGCCATACGATCCCTCTTACACTCTTTTCAATTGATATTTGAAGAACACCATGGAATACCTCAACAATGAGAACCATGGAATACCTCAACATTCTATTGATCTCTCATCAGGCTATTTCTTGCCCAACTCGACCACCTATCACTTATCAGCCTCATAGAGTACAAAATGGAACGCTGATCCAAGGACATATTCAACCAAGCTCGTCTCCATGTGGCCCTTCGGCATTCATTAATGCTTTTTGAAAGAAAACGACGAATGGCAGTTAATAACAGATCGCATAGCTCTAAATAAAATCACAATAAAACACGTATGTCCACTAACTCTGATAGACGATCTATTAGACCAAGTTCATGTAGCCCTTTATTTAAAAAAAATGGATCTCATTACTGGTTACTATCAGCTTCGTATGGATCCAAGGGACATTCAGAAAACAACGTTTTAGTTCGGTCTTTATGAACAGCTCGCAATATTGTTTATGAGATTGATAGGGAATGTCTTCTACCTAAAGCTGGGGCATTTTGTGTCAATTTATCTTAATGATTTTTTGCTATTCCACACATGGGAAGAATACGAGGAAGAATTGAACACAGTTATGGAACTCTTCGGCGCCAACTATCACAAGTAGCAAAAAAAGTCTTCTTGAAGTAGAAAAAAATGTCTTCTTCAAGCAGGTATGTAAAATTTTTGGTCTACCTCAAATAATTATCATACATAAATCCCTATGGACCCTTCTTGGTTGCAAACAGTGATCAAATAATTGTGTCAGACATAGCTCCTTATGGACTTTTCTTGGTTGCAAGCATTGATCAAATTTGAAGGGCGTAATTTAGATTTGTATGGACTTTTCTTGATTACAAACATAACTTCCTATGGACTCTTCTTGGTTGCAAGCAGTGATCAAATTTGAAAGGCCTGTCATAATTTAGATTTCTATAGACTTTTTTTTATTACAAATAATAACCAAATTTAAAGAGTTGGTCCTAATTTTAATGAGAATGCTCTATATACTCATAGAGCCTTTTCACCCTTTCAAAGAAAAAAACATTTTTCAATTAACAACAATAAATTAAATAAATGAATAATCCCAAAAATATTATTATGTAACAAATTTGTCCAAAAGCTGTTGGAAATTAATTGTCATATGTTTGCATAATACTTTGTAATGATTAAGTGAAATATGTTATGTTTGCATAATACTTTGTAATGATTAAGTGAAATATGTTTGATAAAAAATCAAAATACAATATTAAAAATATTTTTATTTATGTTTTCATATATAAACTAAAACAATTATAAATCTAAGCAATTTATGATTTAAAAAAAAGAAATTGACAAACAAAATAGTTACTAATTCTTAGCAAAAAATATGAAATCAACATAAACAGCTACAAATTCTTGAGCAACAAATATAAAATCAACATAAATGCATGAATTTAATCACAACTTATAAGATTCCACTTGAGTGAAACCAAGTGAATGAAACATGTTTTGGAATTTTGCATTGAAATGTAGTGGGCTATGTATAGAAAAAAAATAAAAAAAAATATAGCCATTTATATAAATAAATTATAAAAATCACGAATACAACAAATCCGAGAGGATCACCACTGGCCGCTAACAACTATAAAATGAATACAATTCCCTATAAGTAGCCCTACCATTAAAAATCACTAAGAGAACAAACCCGAGAGGATCACCACTGGCCGCTAACAACTATAAAATGAATACAATTCCCTATAAGTAGCCCTACCATTGCTTTGGAAGAGCTTAGCATAGTTAACATACTTTTTAGGGTTTACATTATTGCATAAACCAAAGTATGGTAATGAAAATAATTTATAAAAGATTTAAAAAATAAAAACTGTATTTTTTCTTTTTTAATATTTCTCCCACTTTTAAGTGGGTGGGGTTGGGGAAAATATCAAGAGAGTGGAGATGGAGAAAATATTAGAGAAAATGTATTTCATAAGGGTGGGGGAAATATTAGAGAAAATGTATAATACATTTTCTCTAATATTTTCCCACCCACATGAAATACTAGAGAAAATATTTCATGAGGGTGGGGATGGAGAAATATTACAGAAAATGTATAGTACATTTCCATGCATTTTTTCTAATATTTCCTCCACCCTCAGCCTCACCCTCTTGAAATATTTTCTCTAATATTTCCAAATATTTTTCCTAATATTTTCCCCACCCCCTAGAAATATTAGAGAAAATATTTCATGAGGGTGGGGTTTGATGAAATATAGAGGAAACTATAATACATTTTATCTAATATTTTCCCCACCTCCTCCCTCACCATCGTCAAATATTAATATTAGAGAAAACTATAATACATTTTATCTAATATTTCCTCAACCCCCACCCTCATGAAATATTTTCTTAATTTTCTCTCATATTTCCCCCACTCCAACCCTTATGAAATATTGGAAATATTAGAGAAAATGTATAATAAATTTTCTCTAATATTCCCCCACTCCACCCTCATGAAATATTTTCTCTAATATTTCCTTGGGTGGGGGAAATATTAGAGAAATTGGATAATATATTTTTAGACATTTTCTCTAATATTTCCCCCATCCCTCGAAAATATTAGAGAAAATATTTCATGAGGGTGACTTTGGGGGGAATATTAGAGAAAATGTATTATACATTTTCTCTAATGTAATATTTCCCCCATCCCTTGGAAATATTAGAGAAAATATTCCACTAGGCGTGGAAAAATATTAGAGAAAATGTATTATATATTTTCTCGAATATTTCAGCCACCCCCTAGAAATATTAGAGAAAAGGGTGTGAGTGGGAAAATATTGGGAAAATATTAGAGAAAATGTATTATACATTTTCTCTAATATTTCTGCCACCCCCACCCTCATGAAAATATTTTCTCTAATATTTCTCGGGGGTGGGAGAAATAATAGAGAAAATGTGGAAATATTAGAGAAGATATAAGATACATTTTCTCTAATATTCCTCCCACCATAGGGTGGGGGAACTCTAATATTTACACCATGAGGGTGGGGTGCATGAGAGTGGGGGAAATATTAGATAAAATGGAAAATGTATAATACATTTTCTCTAATATGCATGAGGGTGGGGGAAATATTACAGAAAATGGAAAATGTATAACACATTTTCTCTAATATTTCCTCCACCACCACCCTCATGAGAAAATGTAAAACACATTTTCTCTTATATTCCCCCCATCGGGGGGTTGGGAGAAATATTAGAGAAAATTTATAATACATTTTCTATAATATTTCGCCCACCCCCACCCTCATGGATGAGGGCGTTGGGGTGGGGTAAATATTACAAGGTGGGGGAAATATTAGAGAAAATGTACTATATATTTTCTCTAATATTTCCCCCACCCCCAACCTCATGTATGAGGATGTGGGTAGGAGAAATATTATAGAAAAGGTATAATACATTTTTTGTAATATTTCCCCCATTATACATTTTCTCTAATATTTCCGCCACCCCGACCTTCATGCATGATGGTTAGGGTAGGGGAAATATTTGAAAAAATGTATTATAAATTTTCTCTAATATTTATAATACTTTTTTTCCAATATTTCCCTCACCCTCATGCATGAGGGTGCATGAGGGTGGGGGTAGGGGAAATATTAGAAAAAATGTATTATAAATTTTCTCTTATATTTATAATACATTTTCTCTAATATTTAATCCACCTCCACCCTCATGCATGAGGGTGGGGGTGGAGGAAATATTAGAGAAAATATATTATAAATATTAGAAAAATTTTATAATACATTTTTTCTAATATTTCCCCCACCCTCATGCATGAGGTTGGGGGAAATATTGCATGAGGGTGGGGAAAATATTAGAGAAAATGTGTTATACATTTTCTCTAAAATATTTCTCCCACTCCCACCCTCATGCATAAGGGTGGGGGAAATATTAGAAAATGAGAATGGAGGAAATATTAGAGAAAATGTATAATAATTTTTCTCTAATATTTCCTCCATTATACATTTTGTCTAATACTTCCTCAACCCCCACCCTCATGCGTACATTTTATCTAATATTCCCCCCACTCCCACCCTCATGAGAAAATGTATTAAGCATTTTCCGCCTCCCTCAACCTCATGCACCTCACCACCATGCACGAGGGTGAGGGTGGGAAAAATATTAAAGAAAATGTATTCCAACGCGCATGAGGGTGGGGGTGGGGAAAATATTAAAGAAAATGTATTCCACCGCGCATGAGGGTGGAGGTGGAGAAAATATTAAAGAAAATGTTTTCTACATTTTCTCTAATATTCCCCCCATGCCCACCCTCATGCACATAAATATTAGATAAAATGTATTATACATTTTATCTAATATTTCCTCCACCCCCACCCTCACCCCCATGTATGATGGTGGGAGAAATATTAGAGAAAATATATTATAGGTTTTATCTAATATTTCACCCATCCCCAAATACATTTTCTTTAATATTTCCCGACCCTCACCCCCACCCTCATGCACATAAATATTAGAGAAAATGTATTATACATCTTCTCAAATATTTCCCTCACCCTCATGCACCCTCACCCTCATGCATGAGGGTGCAGGAAATATTAGAGAAAATGTATTATAGATTTTCTCTAATATTTCCCGCACTGCCACCCTCATGCATGGAAATATTGGATAAACGTATTATACATTATCTCCAACATTGTGAGAGAAATATTAGACAAAATTTTTTCTCTAATATTTCCTGCACCCCCACCCTCATGCATGAAGGTGGGGGTGAGGGAAATATTAGAGAAAATGTATTATATGTTTTCTCTAATGTTTCACGCACCCCCAACCTCATGCATAATACATTTTCTCTAATATTTCTCCACCCCCACCCTCACCCTCATGCATTATTATAATTTTTCTCTAATATGTCCCCCAACCCCACCCCCACCCCCATGCATGAGGGTGGGGGTGGAGAAAATATTAGAGAAAATGTATTATACTTGAGGTGGAGGAAATATTTGAGAAAATGTGTTATACTTTTTCTCTAATATTTTCCCCACTCCCACCCCCACCCCCACCATGATATTTTCTCTAATATTTCCACCATGCCCATGCATGAGGGTGGGGTTGGAGGAAATATTAGAGAAAACATATAATATGTTTTTTCTAATATTTCCTCCAACCCTATATTTTTTCTCTAATATTTCCTCCAACCCCACCCTCATGCATAATACATTTTCTCTAATATTTTCATACCCCCACCCTCATGCAGTATTATAAGTTTTCTCTAATATGTCCCCCACCCGCACCCCCATGCATGAGGGTGTGAGCAGGGGAAATATTGTAGAAAATGTATTATACTTTTTCTCTAATATTTCCCCCATGCCCACTCTCATGAAGCATTATATGTTTTCTCTAATATTTTCCCCACCCCCACCATGAGGGTGAGGGTGGGGGTCGGGGAAATATTAGATAAAACATATAATACTCCATGAGAGTGGGCATACGAGAAATATTAGAGAAAAAATATAATACATTTTCTCTAGTATTTCCCGCACCCATACCCTCCCTCATGCACTAGGGTGGGGGGAATATTAAAGAAAATGTATAATGCATTTTGTCTAATATTTTCCCCACTCCCACCCTCAAATACATTTTCTCTAATATTTCCCCCATGCCCACCATGAAATAATTTAATACATTTTCTCTAATATTTCCTCCAGCCCCACCCTCATGCATGAGGGTGGGGTAAATGCATGAGGGTGGGGTAAATATTAAGGAAAATGCATTATACATTTTATCTAATATTTCCCCCACCCCCACCCTCAAGCATGAGGGCAAGGTTACATTTTCTTTAATATTTCCTCTACCCCCACCCAGGTTACATTTTATGTAATATTTTCCCGACCCCAGCCTCAAATACATTAATACATTTTCTCTAATATTTTCTCTAGCCCCACTCTCATTCATGAGGGTGAGGGAAATGTTAGAGAAAATGTATTATACATTTTTATCTAATATTTCCCCCACCCCCATTAATACATTCTATTTAGAGAAAATGTATTATACATTTTTATCTAATAATTTCCGCACCCCCATTAATACATTTTATATAATATTTTCCCTACCTCCACCCTCATACACGAGGGTGGGGGATATATTAAAGAAAATGTATTATGCACCCCAACCCTCACATGGATGAAAAAATATTAGAGAAATTTTTTTTCTAATATTTCCACCACCTCACCCTCAAATACATTTTCTCTAATATATCCCCCACTCACACCCTCACCCTCACATGCATGAAAAAATATTAGAGAAAATATTTCACCCAACCTCACATGCATGTGAGGGTGGGTGAGAAAATGTATTAGGGTGGGGGTGGAGGAAATATTAGAAAAAATGTATTAGGACAGAGGAAATATTAGAAAAAATGTATTAAGATGGCGGTGGGAAAATATTAGAGAAAATGTATAATTCATTTTCTCTAATATTTCCCCACCCCCACCTTCATATAGCATATTTGTTAGGATTTACAGTATTGCATAAACCAACTTAGTGCAATGAACCCAACTTATTTAAGATTTAAAAAATAAAAACCATATTTCTCAAAAAATTAAAATTATTGAACTAAACAACCATGAAATGCAACACAAAAATTGACAAATGGAAAATGATTTTTTTAACAAAAATTAACCCTTTTATAAAAAGAAAAATATAATATAAAGATAATAAAAAAAAACTAAAATTTACAATAGAATCGAATCTTCAATTTATAGAGAAATAATACTAAATAATTGAGTTCAAACAATCCCATCCAACTAACCCCATCCAACTAACCATAATTTTAATCCATGACTACTTAAACTTCATTAAAATCCTAAATACCTAACTACTTTTACTACTTTTAAAGAATATTGAAACTTAAAACTAGAAAAACAAAATAAAATCAAAAAATAACTTTAGCTAAAGGAATTTTCTGCAATTTCTAAAACAAAGAAAACCTAAAAACGTGCACTATATCTGATTTCTTCAAATCTCGAGCCAAATCTCGATCGAATGCAACACGAACTTATGGGGATCGAATGCAACATGAATCATTGCTATCGAAACCCTTTAACCACGACCATTGTTGTGAAGCACTTACCAACAGGACAAATGCAATAGTGTCGGGGTATATAAATTTAGATGAAATATTAGACTATGTTATGTAGTCTTAGTAAGTTGATTTTTGCTCAGTGATTTGATTGGTAAAGTTTACTAAGGTATATATACCTTACTTTTTTTGGATTTAAATGTATAACCTTTTAAGAAAAAACACATGTCATTTATAAGTCAACCACCTTTAAATCTATATTTGCTATTTTCTTGACTCAAGATAATTTTACTTAGTTTATTAAAATTCGATGGAAAAGGGAGAGGAATCTGGTTCAGAATCATTTTGAGATCATTTTCCCTAGGCTTCCATCCGTGTTCATACCTGCTTTATATAAGATTTTGTAGTTTAAAAAAAAATAGGGGGCATGCAAAAAGGGTTTATTAATATAGAGGCCCAATTTCCAACGTTCATAAATGCTATGTGATGGACCAAGTGGACTGCCGAATTGAATTCTCCCCAACGATGTTGCGGATGGCTTGCCACTTATTTACGAGGATCAAATTTATTTACGAGGGTCAAACATGGTAATCTAAACTTTTTAATTAATTATTATTATTTTATTATTTTTATTTTTAAAAATTGTTGAATCTATAAATTTAAGAGATTAATTTTATATAATTAAAATATTTGAATTTTTTTTTTAATAAATTAATTTTTTTTTATATTAAAAATGCAATTTAAATAATAGAAAATAATGATTTTTTATGAGTATTTTTTGAGATACAGTCGGCATTATGTATCAAGCTCAATTTTTATCCAGCTGCAAGCTACCATCTATAACCTTGTTCTGTTGTATGACGAGAAGAAGGTGGTAAATCAAACTCTTGTCCAAGCAATTCATCACATCAACAAGAAGAAACAATGAGATACAACATTCACTGTTATATACAATTTACAAAATGACTTTTTATATGAAATTTGGAAGAAATTGTTAAATCAATAAATTTAAGTGATTATTTCAATGTAATCAAAATATTTTAT
>JZKD02S2124276.1:39513-83825 GCA_000966675.3 Picea glauca
AAGCTTGTTGTGTTTTATTGTATGATTCCTTGATCACATACATAGGTTTATATTGAGTTTATTCTATTACTATCACTTTGGTTGGTTGCGTTCTTTTGCAGGATCATCATTGTATAAGCATTGGAACAGAGCTAGGATGGCGATAGCGAGAGGAAGCAACATTTAAATGGTATGTCACTCATCCCTCTTTAGTTAGTAAATTCAATACTTAAACTTAAGGAAAGCGTCATGTTCTGGTGTGTTTTGTTCTAGATCTAGGTGGATCTAGGGAGATCGGTTTGTGTCTGCACTTACGGATTTATCCCATAACACCCCTCTTCAATATATATGTTTGTTCAGTTTTTGAGTTATATGATAATTACATATTGAACTTGGTGGGAAGGACCAACTAGCCCCTACAACATCTCCCCTCCTCAATTTCTTGCATGCCCCTAGCAAGGGGACGTGTGTGACTATTAGATTGATAGAAATTTTAGAGAGAAGGATTACAATTTTTAGACTAAGAGAAAGATTATTTGGAATTAATAGCTTTGTTGGATCTTTAACGATTTTCTTTGTTGATGATAGATTCTTTCATGTCATTCTGGATGCAATTTAAAAAGAGTAGAACATTATTTTGTTGCTGCTAGATTATATCTTGTCATTGTTGATGCAATTTAAAAAGAGTATAACATTTCTTTGTGGGATAATGACGAAGAACATATTTATCAAACCAATATCATTCACTTTGGATCTACTGGTACAAACTATGTACTCCTAGACTGGGTGACCTTGACTAAAAACTTGATTCAAACACCACTTCCATAAGATGAATCTGACTACTATGGTGGTCTATTGTCTAGAAGAATGACTAAGTCATTCCTCTCAACCTTTTTCCCTTATTGATGCATAAGGAAAACATCTACAACTTCTGTGACTCCCCTTCATCAGAGCTGTGATGGAGTTAGTTGATGATTAGTTACTGCAAAACTTCCTTAGGTTGAAATGTGTATTATCCCATCATTGTAGCATTGCATTAGTTATGAAGAGAGGAACTTCTCTCCTTTGTGAAAACAAGTGAAGATCTCCATACCATTGAGAAAACTCGGTCCCTCTTGGGTAAAATATCCATGCATATGGATCGATATCATAGCTCTCATTCAGATCAATTTGCATGCAAGCATTATTTGTTTCCAACTAATTTCTAATGTCTTTCCTTGAGTTCATTTTATAATGCTTTTGGTAGGAATATGGGGCAATTGATTGTGGAGGAAATTATGTCATCAATAATAGTTGTGTACTTTCCAACATGATTGTCCATTGCGTGATCGACCTGTCTTGTAGCTAGTCGAGTTGACCTTTCCTTGAAAAGTTTGGTGGGTTGTGCCATTTGCGGTTGTAATATAAATTGATGGGGTCTATAAAACCTTAAAAATTTATTCTTCATATTTTGTTAACTTAAATAACATTTATACAAATTTTAATCCATAAATATAGAAAGAAATATATAGTTCCAAAATTGAGCTTAACCTCCATTATTTTACTCTTTACTGACTAGATCAAGGGTTGTTGATTTTGTAGGCCATTCCTTTTCTTCCAAGAGTGACTGAATGTTTCTTCCTGAATTGTTTCGGGCCACTAGTATAAGTGCACTTCTAGTCGGACTGTTTTTATTCCTTTGTATAATTGGGATTCCTTTGTCCCTTCATTTGCAATATCTAGAGTCACAATGGTGGCTTATAGTTGGAAAGTTGGAATGAGACATCATATTGAAAATTTGAAATCTGTGTTTGTATGGAGAAGCCTTATATGACTGATGTTGATGTGCAGGTTGTTAAGGAAAACCTTCAAATGTATTCTAGTATATGTTCAAAGCTATTCGATGTAGATCTTGGGTCAAGACATGCCACGCATTGATTGAATAGTGTGCCTCTAGTCCCAAAGTTTTGATCTATGCTAAATAACCTAACTTCTCTCTAATAGAAGCATCTTGTACTAAGGTGTATTAATGTCGACTCAAGGTTGAAATTTTCCTTAGCTCGATATAATTTTTGCATCACCTGGTTGAGATGATTGATGGAATTCTTCATTTCTAGCTGGGCCTTCTTCCTTAATTTTTGCATCACATGGTTGAGATGATTGATGGAATTATTCATTTCTAGCTGGGCCTTCTTCCCTTCTTAGAACCATTCTCCTCCTTGTTGTGATATTTGCAGCTCGAGTTCCTTCTCTTTTTCAATATGGGTGGGGAGTGTTGTTTTCATTATTGTGTCAAGTGTCATATTATTTGTTTTCTTCAATTTCTCTAGCCTGATCTTCTGAGATCAAAATTTACTGAATGTGGAGAAAAAATAATATGACCATTTTCTTATGACAGTATCTAGTGTGATTTATTTCTTACTTAACTCATCTAATATTTGGTACCATATCATAAACGAAGTATATCAAAGAAACAGTGCATTCCCCTCATGCATTTGCCACCATACAACATAAATATGCCTCAACCATGTACAAACAACTCAAAGATATGAACTATGATAACCATGTCATACATTGAACTAGATATAGGAGTTCTCCTCACTCAAACAAGGAACCAATATATACCATATTCAAATACCAATCAACCATACCAAGTATGCCTCAAGCATACACCATACCATGACAATAAGAAACCATGAAAACAAGTATACAACCATACCAATACCTCTGTAGATAACCTAAAACTCTAAGATGATGACCTGTAGACTTCCTTCGTATATTTAGGGACCTTGTACCAACATCCACTGAAACCTTCATTATCTTTAACCCTAACTTCTCTTATACATATGGTAGATATCCACACTTTCCTTCAATCCTGCAAACTTGCATATACCTTATAAACTAGGGTTTGTTGCAATCCTAAGACTTTCTCCTTCGAACTTCCTTTTCCACCTTAGAAATATGTAGTCACAACCTTAGCTTAGCAAATGATCACTAGTTCACAAGCTAGATAAGAAATGAATGCGTGTGTAAGTGTACTTGTGAATGAATCCTTGAGTTGTTTATATACTTGTGTTATGAAACTCCTCTCCTTAATTTAGGGATTCTAGGGTTTTCTTGTTACAACAACTTTACCACTTTGATCGCAAAATAGGGTCTTTTTGTCCACTCTTAGGGGCTTCCAAATTTACAAATCCATATCTCCCTAACCGTGAGGAACCATGTGGAGTTACACATATCACCAAAAATGGAAGGAAGATAATATCCATAATGAGGGTCTTTCCTCCATTCACGTTGTCCTTTCTATCCATATTCTTTATTCAACTTCAGGTACCAAAATCACATAGTCGGGGCTATTAGAATTATTAAAGGGTTGACATCAATCTCTAGGATCACTCTCAAAGGGTTGACATCAATGAAAACAAATTTTCCAAATCAACTATCCAACAATCTCCCCCTTTGGAATTGATTACAACACTTCAGCATGGAAAGCCTTATGCCATGCTTCTTTCTCTCCATATCCATGTCTTTCTCTTTATCACTCCCCCTTTAACATCAATGGAAAATTGTAATCCTCCTCTTAGGGATTCTACGCCTATCTATAGGCCTATGCTAACTCTACATACCTTTCTCTTCATGGTTCCTCTTCATGTAACTCTCTCATGTATATGAAAAACATTAAAAATAATTTTTTACTTGAACCTGTCAAGAATTTTGTTTCTCTCCCCCTATCTTTTTAAGTTTGATTCCATGTGGACCACTATGGGGTATAAACTATTCCATATTTATGTCATAGATACTCAAAAAGTTTCTTTGCAAGTGGTTTGGTGAAGATATATGTAATCTAGTCTTTTGTCTCGACATAATCTAGCTTGATTCTCTTCTTTGTAGCATGTTCTCGTAAGAAGTGATACTTGATTGGAATGTTCTTCATCTTAGAGTGCACTACTGGATTCTTTGAAATAATAATGGAACTGGTGTTGTCACAAAGTATTGAAATGGGCTCATCATACTTTACTTGCATATCCTACAAAGTCCTTTTCATCCAAAGAACCTGAGTACAACATGTCATTGTTGCAATGTATTCGGCCTCTGCTATGGAAAAATATATCGATGATTGTTTATTTCTTAACCATGATACCAAGAACTCACCCAAGTAGAAATATGATCCACTTGTACTTCTTTTATCATCAATGCAACCTGCTCCACTTGTACTTCTATCATCAATGCAACCTTCTCAATATGCATCGGTGTAGGAAACACGAGATAGATCCTTCCCTTTTGGATAGCATAAACCAACCTCTTTTGTACCTTTGATATATTTGAATACTCTCCTTGCTCCCAAAACATGTGATTCCTTTGGTGCTTCCTGAAACATTGCAACCTGTCCAACTACCTACATCATGGCCAATCTAGAAGCTATCACATAAAGTAAGACACCAATCATAGATTTGTATTGTCTCTGATCTATATCCTTGGAACCATTATCCCTACTTAACTTGCAACGTGTCTACATAGGAGTATTGATTGATTTACAATCTCTCATTCCAAACTTCTTCAAAATTTCTCTGATATAGATTTCCTGAGATATGAAGATACCTTTGTTTCTCTGACATATCTATAGTCCAAAAAAGAAGGTTAAATCACTAGGCATGGACATATCAAATGAGTGATGCATGTCTTTGTCAAACTTATGAATCATCCTCTCACCATCACTTCCAAAGATAATATCATCTACATAGACTTCAATGATTAATATATTGTCTCAATCCACCTTTATGTATAGATTTTTTTCTACATTTCCCTTCCTGAATCCTTCTTGTTGTAGATACATGTCCAGTCTGGAGTACCACGCTCTAGGAGCTTTATTGAGACCATATACATATTTCTTTAGTCTACACACATAACTTTCCTTCTCTGATAACTGAAATCCTTATGGATGTTCAATGTAGACTTCTTCCTCTAGATGTCCATTTAGGAATGTTGATTTTACATCCATATGATACACTTTAATATTCTTGGATCATGCATAAGATAATATTAGTGTGATTTATTCCATCCTATAAACTGGGGAAACTGTCTCTTCAAAATAAATACCTTCAACTTTACAGTATCCTTTGCATACTAATCTTGCTTTGTTTCTGGTAACATGTCCATTCTCGTTCAATTTGTTCCTAATTATTGACTTTGTATCAATGAAATTCTTGTTCTTTGGTCTTGGAATCATTTCCCATGTGTCATTATTCTCTATCTGATCTAAATATTCATCCATGGCCTTGACCCAATGCTCATATTTGTTGGCTTCTTCAAAACTGCTTGGCTCAATTATAGACAATAGTGCTAGATGTTGTTGTTCAAGTGAACATATTATTATTCTAGTTTCAACTCCTGCATATTTATTTCCAATAATCTAATCTAATGGATGATTTTTCTGCACTCATCTTATGAGTGTCTTTGGAGGTACTTGAATATCCTCATGTTCTCTCTCTGCTTCTCCCTTCTCTTATTCTTCTTCATCTACTTATTCTTCTTTCAAATATTCTTCATGATCTTGTTCCACTGAATATTTGCTACTTTTGTTTATCTTTTGATCATATGTCTCATCAACTATCACATTGATGATTTCCACTATTTTTTTGAGTCTTAGATTGAAACATTTGTAGGCTTTACTTTTTCTTGAGCACCCAACCAATATTCATTTATCGACTCGAGAATCAAATTTTCCAATTCTACCATCTTCTATTTTGATGTATCATTTTCTTCTAAAAACTCTGAAATGATTTACGTTTTCTGGTATTCCTTTCGATATCTCAAATGAAGTCTTATCGCTATTGTTTCTAAGCATCCCTCTATTCTGAATGTGATTTTTTGTATGAACTTTTTGTACCCAAAAGACATATATCAACTTGGAATCCATTAACATGGTTCTGGTCATTACATGTACTATTTTTTTATTCCTTTCAACAACTTCATTTTGTTGAGTTGTACTCACTACTGATAATTTCCTCTTTATCCCATAGTTGCTGTAGAATTTCATGAATTCCTTTTCTGTAAATTATTCTCCACTATCTGATCTCAAACACTTGATTTTCAACCCTGTCTTAGTTTCAACAATCTCATTGTATGTCTTGAAGATTTTGAATGGCTCTGAGTTCTTGTTTAGAAATCAAATAGAATTCATTCTGTGTATTCATCAACTTGTAGCATGAAGTATTGTTCGCCTTTCAATAATTTTGTTCTTCTAGGCCCAACCAGATTAGTATGTACAATTTCTAGTGGTTTTTTTGTGCAATATTCCTTTGACTTGAACTTTTTCTTGGTATGTTTTCCCTGTAGGAAATGATTTCATATAATGTTTTTTGGCTTCGAGATCTCATACATTTCTCTTACTGCTTCCTTTTTTCTTACTTTGACAAGATTATCAAAATTTATGTGACCCATTCTTATGTTCCAGAGCCAAATTTCATCGTTCTTTCCTAAGATACATATTTCCTTTCCTATTTCATTTATAAAATATGTTTTTCTTGGAGTCCTTATAGTTGTAGCTACCAACTTACCTGATTGTTCTTTCCTTATCCCACACTTATTTGAATCAAACACAAGTCTGTGTCCTTGATCACACATTTGACTTACACTCAATAGATTATGTTTCATGTCTTTGACTAGTAAAACATTTTCTGTTGAGGCATCCTTACTTTCGAGCCTGATTGTGCCCTTTGCAATGATCCTAGATGAGTTGTTATTCCCAAATGAAACTGACCCATCTCTTTCATTCTTCAATGTCAGAAAATTGTCTTTTTCACCTGTCATATGCTTTGAGCATCCATTGTCAGCATACCATCCAGGTTTCTTGTGTTGAACTTGGAGAGAAATATTGCATTCCTTAGTGTTGAAGTGATCCTACTTTCTTATCCATATCCTTTGTGGTTCCTTTTTATGATTTTTGATATTCTCCTTTGGTTCCCTTGGAGGAATAATGAGTTGGCAATCTGTAGACATATGTCCAAATTTGTTTCACTTATAAAATTCTACCTCATCACTTAATTATCCAAATATGTTGTAGCTTATATTCTATGCTCCATGATATCTTCTTGGATAACTATTTCTTGTATAACCCTCACCACTACTTATTTTCTTGGTATTGTCTCTACAATTCACAACTTTGTGCCCAAAATTATAACATGAATAACATGAACCAATAAAAAAATTTGATACGTGGGAGTAGAAGATCTTCTTAAGGGTGTTTCTCATTTGAATCCTTATTCTTCTTAAGGTATTTCTATAGCTCATTGTTGTTGATACTAATTTATGAATCTTCTAGGTGGTTCAATGTCTTTGTAATCTTCCTCTTGAGTTTTTTTGTCTTATTCTTTCGAGGGACCTCTGACGGCCTCTACATAGTTTCTTGGTCCTTCTTGCTCTATACTTTTGGAGTCTGATCATTTATTTTTCTACATATGATTGTATCATAATCCATATATGTCATAGTATGGTATTTGATTGTTAATGATATTATCCAATAACCTTGTACTATTTTTCCGCATGTCCTTCTTCTGAAGATCCTTTCTTATAATGACTATCTGTGCTTCTAATTTTTAAATTATCATGTCCTTTTCATCTAACTTTCCTCTGATTGATTCTTTAATCCTCTTGTCCTCTTCTTCTTGGAGTTTTAGTTTCATGATTGTCTGCTCGACTTCTTTCGAATTTTGAGATTCTTTTTTGTTCGTTAGTTATGTCTGGAGTGACTTGTTTTTCTTCTTTTATCTTTTAATAACTTCTATGGCACTCAACAATTCTTATCTGTAATCGAATTCTTCCTCTTCACACTATTCTTTGGATCCTTCTTCATCTGAGTCTTCTTTTTCCATGAATAGTACCATTTATGTATTATTTTTGCTGACTACATCTTCACGTGATGAGGAACTTTCTTCCTTGGTGCAAAGGATTTTCTTGAAAAACTTATTTTTATTTCTTCTACCCTTTTGAATTTTATTTCTCTTTTTAGGGTCATCTTCTTCTTCATTTATTTTCTTTTTCTTATAAGTAAATTTATTAGAAAAATTACCAACACCATCACAATTAAAAAAAATCAATGGAATCTTACCTTTGTATTTGTCGGTTCCCATTTTCAAACTTCGAACGAAGTTATCCACTTCTTCATCTTCCTCTGAATCATCGTGGAAACTACAATTTGAATTTTCCTTTTGTTTATCTTTCTTATTTATCTTATTCATGACTTGAATGTTGTTTCCTTCATGATTGGATTATCTTTCTTTGTCCTCATCTCATAGGTTGTGAGTATCTCACGCAACTCATCCATGATCAAGGTGTCTATATATGCTCTCTCTTCTAGGGATGAAATCTTCAGATCATATCTCATGGGTATAGACCTTAGTACCTTTTGAAAAATGATTGTTTCCTTCATTTCTTCTTCCAAACCCTTGATGAAATTGACCATCTCATAAACTCATAGAAAGTAGGTGGAAATTTTCTCATCTTCCTTCATCTTCAATTTTTCGAAATTGACTCTAAATGTTTGAAGTTTGGCTCCTTTAACTTTGCATATCCTTCTCACATATTCTTCAGTTTGTCACAGATTTATTTTACGTATTCATAATTCACAACCTTGGTGTATACCGATTCAGCCAAAACATTCAGGATGACATTTTTATCTCTAGAATCATTTTCTTAAATTTTCTTTCCATCCTGATCTGTCATGGGAGTTGTTGGTGCTTTGTATCCATATACTACTCACCAAACATTGAATCCATGTTCCTATACATATCTTTTCATTCATATGCTCCAGAATTGACAGTTTTGACAGTCAAACTGTGGTAACCCAATCCTAGAATATTCCATGATCTCCTTCCAGTGGTTCGACTACTTTTTGAAGGACCCACTCTAATACCAATTTTTGGATTACTAAGAGGGGGGTGAATTAGTAATGAAAAATTATAGTAATTTTAACCACATTTTATTCTTCAAAAACATTCAACAATTTATCATCATTCAATATATCATCAACATCATAATCATAAAAAACATCACGTCACAATAGATACACAATACCCCATAATTTTACCTGGAAACCCAAATGGGTGAAAACCACATAATGATTTTCTTATATATCAATAGAATACATTCATTGGAAGCAACAAATTTTGATTCTCTACTTAAAACTGGAAGGAGGCTCCAACCCCCTGTTCTTAGGATCCAACCTAAAGGAAGCTACAACTCCTTGAATTCTTTGGCTCCAACTGAAAGGAGGATACAACCGCTTGAGTTCTCCAGCTCCAACCAAAATTTGTCTACAACCACCTATCCTTGCCCCGTCCAAATTCCCTATAAAATAAATGTAGACCAACTGTCACTATCATAAACTTTGCCACTGTCACTATCACTCTATCTCTATCATTGTCTCTGTCACTATCACAACTCTGTGACTATCACAAATCTGTCACTATCTCATCAACTTGTATCCTCTCATCAACCAACCAAATATGTACCATACCATGCATCGAGAGTATACCAATATGCATACCATCTCATACATAAATCATGAACCAAAATATACATCAATAATGAATATTGAATCATGAACTACAAAATCAACCATGTACAACCTATTCCATATACCATATCATCAACCATATATATATATGTACCATATTATCAATGAATTATCTCAAAGAACCAATGGATGCCCCTCATGCATATGCCACCATACAACATGAATATTTCTCAACCATGTACAAAAAACTCAAAGATATGAACTATGAGAACCATGTCATACATTAAACTAGATATAGGAATGCTCCTCACTCAACCAAGGAACCAAAATATACCATATTGAAATACCAATCAACCATACCAGGTATGCCTCAAGAATACACCATACCATGACAAGAAGTAACCAACAATACAAGTATACAACCATACCAATACATCTGTAGCTAACCTCAAACTTTGAGATGTTGACATGTAGCATTTCTTCATATCTTTAGGGACCTCGTACCAACATCTACTCAAACCTTTAGCATTATCTTTTCAAAGATACACGACCTTCACTTCTACAACCCATGGATATCCACACATTCCTTCACTACACTCCAAGTACATATGCACCCTTTTGAACTGCAACCCACAGATACCTTCGAAACTAGGGTTTATTGAAACCCTGATACTTTCTCCTTTGACCTTCCTTTGCTACCTTATAAATATGTCGTCACAACCTTAGAAAAATATTACTACTTCACAAAATATATGAGCAATGAATAATTGTGTAAGTGTACTTGTGAATGAATCATTCAGTTCTTTATATACTTGTGCTAGGTAACTCGTCTCCTAAATTTAGGGCTTCTATGGTTTTCTTGCTACAAAAAATTTACCCCTTTGACCAAGACTTATACCAAACTAGGGTATTCTTATTCACTCTTCAGGGCTTCGAAATTTAAAAATCCATATCTCCTTAACCATGAGGTACCACGTGGAATTTCGCATATCATCGAAAGAGGAAAATGATTATTATCCATATATGAGGGTCATTATTGCATTCACATTGTACTTTCTATCCATATTCTTCATTCAAATTTGAGTACCAAAACCACACTGTCATGGCTACTAAAATTATTCAAGGGTTGGCATAAATATCTAAGATCACTCTCCAAGGGTTGACATCAATGAAAACCAACTTTCCAAACCAACTGTCCAACATAATCAGTATTGTGCACTTTTAACTATTTAGTTTTAAATTTATTTAAACATATTATCATTTATCAATCGTTCATATTGTTCGACAACATAGGTATTCTAACAGAAGATGAAAACCTTCAATAACCACTCACATAACCATATCAAAGATAAACACACCAATGTTTTCACGTGGTAAAAACCCTACGAGGAAACATCCACGACCCCATCCAACGTGGCCACTTGGATCTGTTTATTGATGCAAATAAAATGATTATAGAGAGATTTTTCAAGAGGGTTTCCCACAATCAATCATTGACAAATGACCCTCCATGATCTTTAAATAGAGATCATGGACCAATCAGGTGTTAAGCCATAGATCAATGGTTGTTAAGATCGAGGAGAGTATGAACCGTCAGATCACTCTATGTCGGTAACATATCGTGACCGTCAGATTTCCTAACTACAAATGAATACTAATCCATACTAAAGAAACACACTTTTACCTAACAACACATTAGACCAAGTTGATCTTAACTAACTCCTAAGTGTCTAAATATCCTAACATCCCCCCTTAAGAACAACTTAGGATGGGATCGAAGGATTTACAATAGTGACACAATAGGAGAAGGAAGGAGACATTAGAGCCTATTCCCCCTTAATGTAAACTTACTGAACCCCTAACATAGATCGAAATTTGGAAAGCTTCTCTTCTGTAAGAGACTTTGTGAAAATGTCTGCAACTTGATATTCTGTACGACCAAAGAGCACTTCAATAACTTGATCATGAATGATATTTCTGATGAATTGCATATGGAGCTTGATGTGTTTTCTACGCTAATGTTGAACTGGGCCTTTGGTGAGCTTAATGGCACTTTGATTGTTGTACCAAAGGCTAATTGGATGTTGTTGTTGGAATCCAAGCTCTGAAAGGATCTGTCGAAGCCACAAGTATTTATGACTTGCATTTACCATTGCTGGTTACTCTACTTCTACTGGAGAAACTGTAATACCCTCTTATTTCTTATAGGCCCAAGTGACAGGTCCTAAACTAAGGCTGAAAACATAACCTACAATAGACTTCCAATCATTAGGGTCATTGGCCCAATCTGAATCAATGAAACCAACTAATAAAGGAGTTCCCCCTGAACTGTAATGTATCTCAAACTAAACTATACTGCAGACATAGAGAAGTATCCTTTTAGATGCTTCCCAATGGATTTCATGGGGTGTTTTCATATACTGGACAACAAGACCAACAACAAAGGAAATATCAGGATGGGTATGAGTCAAGTATAAGAGGTTACCAACTAATTAACGGTATAGGATGGCATCAAGTTCAGGAGAAGTACAGGTGGAAGTAAGATTGGCTCCAGACTGGAAGGGAGAAGTGGTTGGTTTAGAATCATCCATTTGAAAGTGACAAAGAAGGTCACAAGTATACTTAGATTGGGAAAGAAAAATTCCTTCATAGGTTTGCAAAACTTGGAGGCCAAGGAAGTAGTGCAAAAAATCTAAGTCTCTCATTTCAAATTTCTTCTTAAGGCTGGTTTTCACATGGTTTAAAAGTTTTGAGTCACTACTAGTAAGGATAAGGTCATCAAAATAAAGGACAGGGATTATGATATGGCTTCCTACTTTCTTGGTATAGACATTAGGATCAGAATGGCATCTAAACAATCCAGTGTCAATAAGAAAGGTGTCCATTTTTGAATACCAAGCTCAGGGAGCTTGCTTGAGACCATAAAGAGATTTCTTAAGGTGACAAACAAGGCTAGAGTCATTCTGGGCATAGCTAGGAGGTTGTTCCATGTAGATTTCTTCTTGCAAATCTACATGCAAGAAGGAGGATTTAACATCCATCTAATGGACCTCCCATTTATGTGAGGAAAGAAGGGCAAGAACAAGGCGAACGGAATTCATTTTGGCTATATGGGAAAAGTTTTCATGATAGTCAATTCCTTCAACTTGGTAAAATCCTTTGGAAAATAAATGAGCCTTGTGTCTTTCAACACTTCCATTTGATGCATAATTAGTTCTGTAGACCAATTTACATCTGAAAATTTTTCTTCCTTTTGGAAGAGGTACAAGATCCCAAGTATTATTTTCCATTAAAGAACGATACTCTTAAATCATTGTTGTATCCTAATCTGGATGACCTGAAGCTTCTGCAAATGTCTCTCTATCATGAGTTTCTGAAACTTGATACAAAAGAGAAGAGGCTCACTGGAACTGTGAACGCGTTCGACGTTGATCTGAAGGATCACCGACAAGATCACCAATTGCTTCTCATGTTGAATGGACCCATCTAGGAAGTCGTGGAACTGGTGCTATTTCAAGTTCAAAGGACTCATCTGGAGGAGGGTGAGAAGGTGAAGGTGGATTTTCATCCCCATTGTCATCATTTGAAGAAAAAACCAAATTAGAAGAAGGCATAAACACCAAAGATGGCTCATAGTCCGAAGAAGGTACAACCGCTGAATTAGGCTCGTAGGCCAAAGAAGGCACAAATGTAGAATTAGGCTCACAAGGCAAGAGATTTTCATGAAATTTAGCATATATTCTAATAATAATTTCATTACAATGTGATTGAAGAAGTCTATAACCTTTGACATCTTCATAGTAACCAACAAATATACACTGCTTACTTTTAGGTTGCAATGTTTTCCTTTTCTCATCAGGAGTGTGAACCCATGCCCTACTACCAAATACACGAAAGTGACTTACATCTGGTTTAATTATAGTCCAAGATTCTTCTAGTGTTATATTTTTAAGAGCCTTTGTGGGAGTGCAATTTACTATGTAATTTTCACAGTTGATGGCTTCCACCCAATATTTTAGACTTAATCCCCAAGATTGGATCATACAATTAGCCATTTCTTTTAATGTGTGGTTCTTTCTCTAAGAAACACCAATTTATTACGGTGTATATGGAACAATGTGTTGCATTTGGATTCCCTATGTAGTGCAATAATTTGTAAAATTATTGTTCACATATTCGCCTCCATTATTTTTTCTTAACCTTTGAATTTGATGTCCATATTTCTTTTCTACAAGGGCCTTGTAGGCCAAAATCTTGTCAAAAACTTTGCTCTTAAGTTTTAAGAAGTAAAAGCAAGTACGTCTGGAAAAGTCATCAATTAAAGTTAAGAAATACTTGCACCTAGAAAAGGATGTAGAAGAGAGTGGACCACACAAATCACTGTGAGCAAGCTACAAAGGACCCAAGGCGTGCCAAGAGGCATTTTTTTCAAAAATGTCCCAATGATGTTTGTCGAGAACACAACCGACACAAACACTATCTCTGCATGAAACAAGAGGAAGACCATTCACCATCTGTTGATTACATAGTTTCTGCAATGAGCGATAGTTTAGATGACCAAACTGCTCATGCCAAAGTTTGCTCAAGTCATCACTATGAGAAACAGAAACTAATGAAAAAGATGATGACCCAAAGTTGTCAAAATTGTACAACATGGTAATATCATCAACAATTCCAGTTGCAAGAACATGATTAAGATCTTTTATATCCTTGATTACAACTTGGTGAGTTGAAAACTCTACGGTTTTACCTTCACCTGAATGAGTGATTTGATATACTGATAGAAGGTTCCAGGAAAGCCTTGGAACACATAATACATCATTGAAATGACCATTTTCTACTTGTACCGTTCCAAATCATTCAACACTAAGAGATCTATCATCACCAACAAATTTTTTCTTGGTGTTACATTCATTTAGAGTAGAAAATATGTCTCTATCCTTAGAAATATGATAAGATGCTCCAGAATCAATAAGCCACTTATCAGAAGTAGAAGTAGAATGTGTATTAAAGGAGAAAACAGAAGTAGAAAGTGCATGTCCATGAGAAGAAAAGGAAGAAGTAGGATCAATACTAATGTTGTGCTTCTTCATCGCTACTTCTAAAGCTGCCATCTTCTTGAAACATTTGGACTCATCATGACCATATTTATCACAAAAGTTGCAATGTCTGTCAGTCTTCTTATTTTAATTTTTTTCTCCTTTGTCTCCAATTGGAGAAAAAGTTTTATGAGTGGGTTTGGGACCCTTATATTGCTTGTTGTTATGGCGAGAATGTTTCTTCTTTCGATTCTTGGGTTTATCTTTCTGTAGGGAAACTAAGGCTTTGTTGGAGGTACCTGCAGTGTTGATCACTCCAAGTTGTACAAGCTTATCTTCCTCTCTAATCAAAGTTGAACAAAAGGAATCAAGAGTGGGGTTTTCATAAGATTTCCCTAGAGCCTCTTTCATGGAATAAAAGGTAGATAAAAACAAAAAATATGCACTACCTAGCTTGGAAAGAATAAGAGAGATTCATCGCTCTTCCTCCATTTTTATCTTACATTCTTCACATAAAATTCTGAGTGTTTTAAACCTAGATAGATAGTTTCCACGGAAAGAAAAATCACTTGGATTCAAGGTCAGTACTTGATTTTCTAACTGTTTTGCTCGAATAATATTGAGTTTACCAAACATAAATTCAATCTTCTCCCAAGCTTCTTCGGGGTCATCAATTTTTTGAAGGTGGTATCTTAAATCAGGAGAGATGGACATTCGGATTAGTCTGCATGCTTTGTTACTCCTATTATCCCATTTGGATTTATTATCATCATCAGTGGGTTCTTTTTCCTTTCCTGAGGTAATCCAGTACAAGCCTTTACTTCTTAATAAATCTTACATATGAGATTTCCATTGGAGGCAGTTGGTGCTGGTAAGCAAAACAGTACTTGTAGTAGCCTTATTAAATATGCATATAATATGGATTTAAAAAATAAAAGTGATGATCTAGATGTAAAGAGCTCAAAATTTTTTGCGGTTTTAAAAAAAATGGCACTGAAAACAGACTTCAGATGTGAGAGTTATGCCCTTTTAAAAAAAAGGCATAAACGATAACCAAATGACCATGTGATAGTGTAAGTTGCTTTATGAAGTGACCCACTTTTATAAAGATAAGTGGGGAGCACTTTTACAATGAAGTTACTTTATAACAGAAAATTTGCATGCAAAATAAATAACTCTAAAATAAAATATTAAAGCTACTTATAGTGATTCACTTTTATACTTGAAGTGAAATACACTTTACAATTTTAGCATGAACTTTTTCAAAAAAGTTAACAAAAGAGAGACTTGAACGCAAGACCTCTTACTTAATAAGGAAACTTTTAACCAAATGGTCTAGCAAAACATATTGTAATGTTCAGAAGAAGTATTAGGAGGATTGGGGGTGTTGTTTTTGTTGTTTTTGTTGAAGACGACCTTGGAGAGTGTGCTAAAAAAAACTCTTTTCACACAAGAAAACAATTTTGCTTCTCGATGACAACAAGGGTTAGATCTTGGTTAGCTTACCTGGAAGATGCACATTTTCCTATTTGTTTCTGATTTTCGAGATCGCACAGGGAATGGGGAAAATAAAATATGTAGATCTAAAATAGTAGAAAACCATAAACAAATAATATCAAACCGAAATAAAACCAAAATAAAACTTTGTAGAAATTTAAAAAATGTGTATTCAGACTATATACCTATGAATCTAACTGTAATGGCCATATCTTGGGAAAACGAAAACATTTTCGAGTGAAACGGAAAGTATTACTATCTGAAACGAGTGCTTTGGATGCAATGGAACAGTCCTCTCAACCTCAAATGTACGTAAATGACATAAAATGGAGATGAGTCAACTTGGCTTCACGATCTCGATCTACAACAACAATGGGTCTTCAAACAGTCTTTGATACCATGTTTGACAACACAGGTATTCCAACAGAGGATGAACACCTTCATTATCCACTCATATAACCCTATCAAATATCAATAAATCATTTTTTTCATGTGGTAAAACCCCTACGGGGAAACATCCACGACCCCAGCCAATGCGACCACTTGGAGAAGTTTATTAATGAAAATAAAAAGATTACAAAGAGATTTTATAAGAGGGTTTCTCATAATCTATCATCGGCAAATGACCTTCCATTCTCTTTAAATAGAGATCATGGACCAATCGGGTGTTAATCCATGGATCAATGGTCGTTAATATCGAGGAGAGTATGAACTGTCGGATCACTCTATGTCGAGAACATATCGTGACCATCGGATTTCCTAACTACAAATGCATACTAATGCATACTAAAGAAACAAATAAACGACACACTTTACCTAACTACACATTAGACCAAGTATATCTTAACTAAATCCCAAGTGTCTAAATATCCTAACACATATAATAAATATACTCATCATAATCTACACATTACAGATGTAGAAGTGAAAACCTTGAAGGTGTTTTATAGATAAATGTAAATTTTTCGACATATAATTTTATCTAATGACACCAATACTCTGTGGGTACCAACCTACACACCAAGCACCAACTTGGACAGAGGAACCAACCTTCATATAAAAAGGATATCGATCCTTTGTAGGCACCAACCTACACACAGGAACTAACCTGGAGACATGAACGAACTCGTAAATAAAAAGGACATCGATCCTCTATAGGAACCAAACTTCACACTAGGAACCAACCTGGAGAGAGGAACCAACCTGAAAAAAGGACATCGATCCTCTGTAGACACCAACCTCGATGATCTGAAAATTTTATCTCAAAACAATTATTCCTAACATCGACCATAAACCATAGTAAATCACTTCACAGAATATTCATACTTCTTCTTCACAGAGTTCATGATATATGAACTTTAATCTTCTTCCTCTCTATTTCATATCCAATTCCTTCCACCCCACTCTCTCACACTATCTCAACCAAGGTATAATTATTTATATATGTTGTGTACTCAACCATTTGTCCACATAAAAATTTGTTTTCATCAAGTCAGATTCAATTCCGTTTGCCTCTTCCTCAAAATCGGGCCCTAACACTTTCATTTCATGCGATATGCTCATAACACAATTTTGATGCTCAACAGTCATCCAATAATTTTTAATTTGATCTCATTCTTTGATCTGGGATCATGTTTATTGGGACAATCAGGGTGTCTATTGGAACCCTAGGACCTCAATACTCATCCACCATTCGATCAGTGTTTCCATTTAATTTACATCGACGATTTTTTGTCGGGACCACCAACCTTGTCGGACACTTGGATCATCAATACATATCCATCGTTAGATATGGTCTTGACTTGATCTCATATGTTGATCATTTCCTTTATATTGGGCTTTGAAACACCAGGCACTAACAACCGAAGTGATTGATTATAAGGATAGGTTCCATGTGACCTTTCGTTGTGACCAAATTCTTACCCATATTGGGGTTTAATTCTTCTCAAATCCATCAAACTTTTATTTTCAAAGTGTATTTATAGATGATACTTACGACACTTCTACATTCAAAGTCCAACTGGATATACTACATGAATTTTTCAAAACCCAAATGACCAAAAAACCTCCATTGTCGATCGCTCAAGAGCTATGGTTGTTATCCTTTGTTTCCACTACGCTATTAATTCATCGAAGACTTGTATCTATATTACACATGTCCTCTTCTCATTCAAGGATACCATTTGTCCTAGTCTCTATCAACTGCCACATGTCTCTTTATAATCGTCACATAATATTCTTTGATTTCCTAGCTTCGAAGTGGTGGAACTTCCCTAGTTCTTATTAACTCTGAATGCACGATATTCAAGAGGAATATTATTCAATCCTATTTCTGTTGGAGTGTTGTATAAAAATCCCTAAACTAGACTCTGAACACTAATACAGTGACGCCATGTGTCACTTTCATAGTTGTTGTCCTGACTACTTCAAACTCATCTAAACCGTTGATAGAATTCGTCAAAGTATCGTTCGATCTTACCCCGAATTATTAGCAATATATATTGACATATTTCTTCATCCTGGAATTGAATTATTACTCTGAATAAATCTTTGTCGTCCATCGTTCTGCCTTCATCGGAGTATTCTTCATTGTTGGATCCTCTCGACTCTGAAGGCTTAAATATGAAAGCATTTGCGCTGATGCTTCATACTCTAAATGGGAATTTATTTTAGCCATCGATTTGAATAGAAGTTTAATCTCATCCATCCTTTATTAACAGAGAAATGGAGACTCTAGGCATTATAGTTGATGGTGATGATCGACTATGTAACTTCGATACTTTGTAGAGTCGTTGATTTGTTCTTCAATAGAAATTTGTGATGTTTTTTTAAACAATGCATTGTTCCATCGAATATTGTGTTGTTCTATCACTATGCTTGTCTTCAAACAGTGTGTTTTTCTGTCAAACATCAATTTCGGTAGTCATGTCAACCATCAGCTCTATGTTTTTATATCATCCATCAATTTTTCATTGTTTCGTCGGCCATAAATTATTATCTATTCTACTACTTTACTCATGTATTCAACACCATCCTTGAAATCAATGATAGTATGTTCAACATAGGTTATATCCATCAGAGTGTGTGTGGTCAGAGAGAGTCTGTTGGAGTGGATTTGGTGCTGGAAATAGGATACCTTGATGGGAAGAGTTCGATGAAGAAGAAAATCTCTGAAGTGATCCAAACCATAGAACTGGGGATTTAGATGGGCTAGGTGATAGATGCCACATCAATGCCATGTCGTCATTCATGAGAAATGGGGAACCATGTGGTTTCCACGTGGCACTAAGATGGACTCAATAAATGACTTTTGGAAGATATAATTTCTAATCCAGAGCCTAGTTTTGAGCATGAGTATAGTCATTGGAAGCATATCGACAAGTAGAAGAAAATGGTGCCCTCTAGATGAGGATTTCATATGGTTGAGAAAAAGAGAAAATTTAATACCCCATCCATTAACAAGGTACATGGGGGTTGGTGTCTTACAGAGTAAAAAATAATTCAATAATGTTATTAAGAATGGCCATGTGTTAGCACCTAGTTGGGAAAATCGTTGTACCCTATGGTCACATAGCATGTCGTGGTGGGTCCATGTGTTAGGTAATGATGGTGCTACATGTCATGGTGATTTGGCCTAGGGAGGGGGTGATCTAGGAGGTGATGTGAGTTCCATGTGGCATGTCAGGAGATGGGCATGTTGTGGAAATGGTGACCAAGGTGGTACGAAAGTGGACAGATCTCCATCATTTTTTTGGGTTGCTACCATTGGGTTGTCGAAGTGCAGGGTTTTTGGAATATTCCTACATGAAGAAATATGAGTGGAGATATCATCCATAGATTGGTGATTAGTAGATATTCAATCTGATCTTTATATCTTCAATGGCCCCACATAATCTAAGTGTTTCATGAGCATGAGAAGGTTAACCATCGTGCGAGTTGGTCACTCTGAAGAAATTGAATACATTGATTCCCCAACTCCATGGGTTGTTGTATCTATAGGTTAAATCCATCAGAATGTGTGTGGTCATATTGGATTATGTCCTTGAAATCTACTAACTCTGATTGGAAAACTTTGATGGAGAAGCAAATATCTTAACCATCGAACCTAGGAGTGATGTGGGTTAGGAGGAATATTCCATGTCAATGCCATTTTGGATGGAATGAGTGACGAGAACCAAGTGGTTTCCAAATCACACTAAGATTATCTCAATAAATGAATGTATGGAAACTTTGGGAGGCTATAACCTATGATCCAAAGATCAATCTTGAGCATGGCTACAGTATTTGGAAATATTTCGGTGAGGAGAATATGATGGTACCCTCAATATGAGGCTTTATGTGGTTGAGGAAAAGAAATATTTTAATACCCTGTCCCTTAAAAGTTTACTTAGGGGTTTTAGTGTATTACAGAGTGGTATCCGAGAAGGAAAGAACACTTGGCTTGCTTGGGCTCATGAAAGAGTCGAATAAGTTTATCATAAAAAACTTTAATGGGGAGGCACCCTACCCTACCCTATCCATAATATCGTATTAAAAATTTACTACCGAAAAGAGGATTGAGACATTCTACTATTTTTTCATGTTCTAAATATGAAATGTATTATTATGTGTTAAATGATGAAGTTGATTTCACCTTACAAAACTACTTGTGTTGTTCATAAATTAATGGATAATTAACTAAAAGAAAATGTTGGTATGATCACTTATTAACCATTCAATGGACAACAAGTAAAACTACAACATAAATAATGGTGACACATTATAATATGGGAGAAATATACCATAACAAAGATGAAGAGTCTGATGAAAGGAGAGTGGTTGAAACCCCTCCAAATTTGAATGAAAATTTAAGAAGCCTCGTGGAAAAATTACAAATATTTAAAGCAAACAATGAGATTATTGTAAAAGAACAAGAAAAGAAAATTGAAATAAATTCACTTTTACTTCAAATACTATCAGATATGCAAAGGAAACTGCAACATGTGAGAACAAACAATAATGTGGATAAACATCAGTCCAGGAAAACCCAGAGTCCACCTAAGATACAAAAAAATCCCCCTAAAAGTATAAAAACAAGAAGAATCACCTCAAAGAAGGCCCAACATGGATCCAAGAGGAATACTAACATCAAGGATTCATCTGGACAATCCTCCAGTGAGGGATCTGACAACTCCAAGGAATTTTGAAACAATGAGACTAGTTCACAATCTCAGAGGAGAAGAAAGAGGAGGAAGCATCCCAAGATTCATAATCATGAAGAGTTTAAGAAAGTTAAGCCACCCACTTTTTATGGGGAGATAAAAAAAGCAGGAATACGAATAAGATTGGATAATTTCCCTAAATAAGTACTTCAGAGTCCATGAATACTCTAAAAACATGAAGGATCGAATATCCATTTTCAACTTAAATGGAAAGGCCTCCATCTGGTGGGAGGAACTTATAAATTTGAAAGGAATCCATGAGAAGTAGTTTTCATGGAAACAATTCGAGAAACACTTCAAGAAGAAGTACCTTTATTAAAGGTACAATGATGAAAATACTAAGGTGTTATATGAACTCAAGATAGGATAGCTCACTATAGATGAACATATCAATAAATTTCTAAAACTAATGAGGTATGTTCCCTATATAAAATATTAATATGTGAACATGCATCGATTCATTAGTGGGATTCTTCAATCCTTCTGAGAAATGATTAAGTTTGATGAACTTAATACTTTAGAAGACATTGTACATAAGGCAAGGTACTACTATAAAAAATTCAAACATAGGGAAGAACATTATAAGGATTGGAAGACGAAAGATAAATTGGGGTTCAAGAAGAAGGGGTTTAAATCCCAAAAGTTTAAGAACCATGGGAAAATATATAATATGATCCTCCCCACTAAGAGTGTGCACTAGAATAATTTTTCATCTCAGAGTGGAAATACATTCTATGGATTATCCCCAGAAAAGATTGATAATACAAAGAGAGAACCATTGCAATTTTTGGGATGTGGAGAAAACATTTTTTTATGGGACTACCCAGATAGGAAGAAGGATGGTAGGAGGGTATACAAAATCCAGGAATCTACCATAGTCAATGATGTGGCTAGGAGCATGCCACAAATTTATGCATCCTTGGATAATAGATGAGATGACCACCAAGCTTCAGTGGTGGAGATGGAAGGTGTGATTACCAACCATCTTGTGTCCATTGTAATTGACCCTAGTTCTAATTTGAGTTATGTTTCCCCTAAAAATATTGATAAATGTAAACTGCAGCAAGTAAAACATGATAAATCATGGTCGATACAAATAGCCACTAGAACAAAGGTTTGTTGTGTATCCAAAATTGTGATGACTTGAAGAGTTTCATCATGGATGAACTACATAAAATACCATATACCGGCCATCTGGGTTATCCAAAAAATATCACAGCCACTAAGAAATTGTTTTATTGGCCATGAATGAAAAATGATATACTTGACTACTTAACTAAATGCTTGGATTGTCAACAAGTTAAGGTGGAGAGAAAACACCCAACATGGTTGTTGCATCACTTGCCAATTCCATAATGGAAATGGGAAACCATCTCCATTGATTTTATCACAAGATTACCTAAATCAACCAAACATAATGATTTGATTTTGGTAGTTGTGAATAAGATGAGCACATTTGCTCACTTTGTCCCTATAAAATACACTTGCAAGGAGATAGATATTTCTAATACTTTCATGAAAGAAATATTTAGGATGCATGGTATACATAATGAAATCATATTAGAAAGAGATGTTAAATTTAATTCAAAATTTTGGAAGTCTTTGTTTTCTATTTTTAGGACTAAATTATTATTTAGTACATCCTACCACCCTCAAAATTATGGACAGATAGATAGGGTAAACCAAATATTATAAGACATGTTAAAGATGCATGTGATGCATCATCCCAAGAAATGGGAAGACTATCTACAATTGGTATAATTTTCCTACAACAATGGCTATCATAAGTCATTGAAAATTAGTCCTTTTAAGGATCTATGTCGTAGAAAATGCAATATTCCAATCAAATGGGACAAACCAGTGGAAAGAATTACACTCGATTAGGATATGCTAAAATAAATGGAACACGTTATGAAGATAGAAATAGGAAAATAATGGGAAGAGGAGGGAGGATACACACATACATAAAAGTTATGAAGACAAAAATAGGAATCCTAGATATTTCAAAGTAGGGGATCATGTGTATCTTCAAATTAGACCCAAAAGAAGTTCCTTAAGAATGGGAACTTGTGCCAAACTAAAACCTTATTTTTTTGAACCCTTTGAAAATTTGTATAGAGTGGGTCATGTACCATATAGATTAGCACTTCCTCCCATAGTGAAATCACATAATGTTTTGCATGTTTCATTACTGAAAAAATATGTACATGATTCTAATCATATAATTGATCGTTTTGTGATTCAGATGGAACTAGAGGGAGTATTCCTTCCAGAACCACAATGGATACTAGACATGAACGAAATCCCAGTTAGGAATAGAACCATTGCACGGGTCAAGGTGTAGTGGAAACACTTTGGTACAAATGAAGCTACATGGGAAGTGTAAGATGCCATGAAACACCCATACCGAATTTTGTTGATTGTTAGACATAAAGATCACAACAACACGTAAAACACCAAGGATGGTGTTACTTTAAGGGGGAGGGGATTGTAATACCCCATTTTCCCCCAACTTGTAAATATAATTATATTGTTTCTAAAATACTATCAATATATCGGTTATGTGTAGATTTTGGGAAATAATGAAACTTTTCTAAAGAAGGTAATGTGAATATTTTTGTTCTTACATAAAACGATTTTTTTTTTAATAACTGTTGAATGTGTTTCCTATACAGATTATGCTTCCATGATAGGGAATGATGAGGGGAACCATTAATGGCTAAGATGACCCCTGCCAGGGCAATACTCTATTGGATTTAAAAAATATCATACCCAGAACAATCCTCTAGCTGTGATGATTTAATTACCATTCAAGATAATGTTTTGAGAGTCCTACTTAGAAATCAATGAGATAATGGGAATAGAACCCATATGGAATTTTTTTATCCGACCCACGAATTGGGGGATTTGAGCCATGAAATATTATTGTAGAAGGACATAAAAATATGAAAATCATCGTCAGAGGAGAGAGTTTTGACATTATTGTAGTTGTGGGAGGTATTTACCTCCACATGTAACCTTGATGAGAATATAATATTCTGGGGAGAAAGAAGAAACCCTAAAGCATTGACCATAACCCTAGAAGACAAGTCATCTCAAGGAAATAATTAATATCAAGTATTTAGCCTCCAGAATAAGAAGTTGACCTAGACAGCTCAGGAAACAATATAAATACAATTAGTCAGACCTCATTTTGTACACATAGCTCAGAATTTCAGATGAGAAGAAGTGTGCACTACAGAAGCTAGGCAAGTGTGCAAGTTTGGGGAGCAACTCCAACTGGCAACTGTCGCAATATGTATTAATAGTTTAGGCTTGGAATTTCTATTGGTTATGGTTGGAATTTATGATCAGTCTTTCTTAGTACATTAGCCTTGGTTGGTTATTGGTTTGCTTCCAGAATAATTCTCTGTCAAGTTTAAGGTGCTCAGGGGTGGCTTCGGCCTATGGTTGGGTGACAATATTTTTATGTTTGCTATGGTTAAACGATCACATCCATTACTTTATAATAGGTTATGGGCCCACACTATCTTCGAATAGTCTAACCACGGGAAGATAGAATGGGAGGATTTTCTCAAGTTACAGTTGTCGTTGCAACCAGGTTTTGTTGCAACAACGAAACCCTAACCCTCTTGTTGAGGCACCTTAAGTGAATATATTGACCTATTTTATGGATATCCTAGTGTTCCCTATCCTAGCACATATTTCGGTACTCTCAGCAAGCTAAGACATCAAGTTTGAGTTTTTGGACAAAATCAAGGGTTGACCAAGTCAAAGAAATTATGACTTACTCTATGAATTCAAAAAAACATTTAGAAGGGGATTCTAACTTTAGAGCATGGAAGACAAGGATTGACCTCATACTTTCCAAGAATAAAGTGTTGGATATCGTGAAAGGAAAGATCGTGGAACCAGAGTTTGAAGAAGGAGACGAGAAGGAACCTCAGAATGTTGCAGTTATGGAGAAGTTAAAATACAATGACATCAATTCCATGAGTATCATAGTGGACTCTATAAGATATCACCTGATACCCTACATCTCCCATATTGACTCACCTAAGAATATGTACAATGCCCTCACTAAACTCTTCTCAGTTAGAAACATTGGACAAGTAATGAGTCTAAAGAATGAACTTTGTGACATCAAAATGAATGATGATGAAAACATAACATCATACTTTGTGATAATATCTTAGTTAAGATATAAACTACAAGCTATTGAAAAAATCATTTCAGAGAAGGAACTGGTAAATATAGTACTCAATGGTATTCCCAAGACATGGGATGCATTTGCCGCAAACATGAACACAAGGAAGGAGTATCCCACATTTGAAGAACTTTGGAATGGTTTTGCACAAAAAGAATCAATAATTAGTGAAAAAGAGAAACCCCAAAATAAATACGATGATCAATCCTTCACGGCAAGGTTCAAGAATTTTAGGAATATAAAAAAGTTTGTCTCAAAGAAGAGACCATATCAAGAGAAATATATGTAAGAAATATAATGCTTCAACTGTTGAAAATATGGTCACTACAAGAATGATTGTCCCGAGTTAGAGAAAAGGAAGGAAGCACATAAATAATTAGTTTCCGAAGAAAGGGAGCCCTCGAAGAAGGCCAAGCAAGATAAAACATACTTCTTCTTCTAAGACAAGGTAACAATATTCTTCATAATTCTTGTACATACCATGTTTAAATAGTTTATGTTCATATCTTGCATATCTATTTCTTACAAGATAAGATGTTCAAAGAGAATCAATACCTATGGAAGAATAACAAGATAAGGATTGCTATCACGATGAATATAAGTCAAGCAATACACATGAAAAGATGAAGTACATCAACAATCCTTAGTAAAAATTCATGTGGAATATATTAAAATAAGAGAAGTTGCAAGATAAGCCGAAACCATAATCAAACTTGAAGAAACCTAGAAGAAGTAAAAACATAAATAAGTCAGTAATCAAGAGGAAACTAGAAAAAGGCTTCTGACATTTTGAAGAAGGAAATAAGGATGCAGACGGAAGCATGGAGTCTCCTATAGGGACCCAATTATATAATTCCAAAATAAGAGCATGCATTCATGCATGAAGCAAGGGTTAGGAGGGAGATAATCCTAAATAATATGATCAATTGAGGATTATGATGTATCTATCCATGTTCCCATCAATGGTAGCATCCATGAAAAGAAACACATGTTTAGTTTGACTTTAGAAGAAGTCTTCTTTGAAAAGAATCCTTATCGTATCCTTGGTTTTCCGTCCACATATATGATCCTATGATGAAAGGAAGAATATTCAAAGAATGGAATCTATAAAAAACTCCATATACCCAAGAGCTAAACATAAACATGAGGAAGAACATGAATATTCCAAAAGAGAAAGAAAATCCAGAACAACCATTCATTATATCGAGAATCATAAGAATACTAGCTTGGTTTTAACCCACTAGAATAAATCAATCAGAAGAAATGAAAGTTGTGATGAAGAATAGTGTATGAAAGACTTATGAATGGAAGCATCGCAAGATTCATAACTAGAGGTTCTCCCATATGGAGGGAGAAGACTATGATGATATCTTGTTCCAATAGCCAAACATACCTCTACCTGAGCCATTATATCGTCCACAATATCCATTGGTTGGTGTTTACATAAGATGAATGTAAGGACTGTTCTCCTCAATGGAGTAATTGAACAAAGAAGTGTATATAGAGAAACCTCAATATTTTGAGGTATACCAAAAAGAGACTCCTATATGCAGATGGAAGAAGACAACTTGGTGCAGAGCCTCAAATGAAAAACATAAGCATGGTCAAAATTTTCTATAATAGAGATATTGTATCAGAATGGTTATTCAGACATCTAGGATGATGGATTGCAAAATCCATGAAAAACTCTCATGATGACAGAATAAGTGTTGCTTAGATATGTTCCAGTTTTAACCTTGCCACAATGTCATGATATAGAAGGAAGTAAAAAAACATGAATCTAACCATAATATACTGTAATGATCAAGAGTTATATGAAGCCTTCAGATAAAACTAGTGTTCCAGAAAGATCGAAGTACTTTGAGATAAAGAATTACATTCTCTGTGATGAGGTCCAGAAAAAAGAAGTGGTTCTCCAATATATCTCCACAGATGATAAGATAGCATATACTTTGATAAATCCTCTGTCCAAGATGAAAAACTTTGCGTACTCAAGAAACAATATCGATCTCGTGGAGACGACTTCTTTATTGAAAAGGGAAGATATGAATCCAAGGTTAGGAGGGAGCACTGATGTGTTATTGATTTATGGACAATCATATTTCAACTTGAAAAACAGTCCAAGATGAGAAGTTCCTTTCCAGTTTGGAAAGTGGTTTAATATTTCTGACGTACATGCATTTTCCATTTTGGAAAATGGTCCAGATTGAATGGCCATTTTCGTAATGAAAATGGTTCGATAGATTGTTGATGTACGATAAACAATGATTACCCTTATGGCTAGTGTGGTGGAATGGTCTAGGACAATATTTATTCTTTATAGTCACTCTCAGTAGTGGTAAAAAATAATTTTTTGTCTCATCGGGCAGTCATTCTTTCGAAGTTCACAGTTGTGAGCAGTTTCGAAGGATGGTCCATTTTGGAGGTTGGTGCAAGAAAATTATTTACTTAGGAAATGGTCCAGACAATCATTCCATAGGGAAAAATCATTCTCTCCAGGATTCACTTTGTTTAGTTCCAGAGGAACGGTCCAGGCTCAATAATGAGGGACATCCATTCCCTAGGGAAGACTCATTCTCTCCAGGTTGAACTTTGTTTAGTGCCGGAGGAATGGCCCAGATAGGTGAATTCTCTAGGATTAGAAATCAAGACAATTATTCTTCTATGCTTTAGAATAATAGTCCAGTAGCTCATAGCTAATGTTTTACCTTCTAAGGGAAGATGCTCTTCCAGAACGCACAGATGTGAGTGGAAGAATGGCCCAAATGACTCATTTTATATCATGACATTGTTTTTTTTTGTGCAGGTTGATATCAAATGATATGATTTCTATGGAGAATGTATGTCTCTGGACAGTAGATGTATGCTACTGTGGTAGATTTGTTCCACTGGTTTGGACTATATGTCACTTATTAAGTAGTTGTGTGCTACTTAGTTCGGTAGTGTACCAATGGATTATAGTTGTGTACTACTATGGATAGACACAATTATGTTCTATTGAATGAGATTGTTCTTATTGACATGTAGACTATCAGTAGTATTGAATATGAATATTAGCTATATGGATGACCAGTGTACTAATGGACAAACATTCTCTAGAAGAAAAATGGTCCAGGATATTTATTCTTCTAGGAAGTGTGTCTAGATTAGAAGAGTAGTCCTTGTAGCCCATGGTGTGGCTTCCAACATTTGTTGAAATAGTTATTCTTCTAGGACATATGCCCAGATTAGAAGAATGGTTCTTGTATCACTATTTGAAGTGAGTGACTTATTAGACATCATGTCTGATTACTCAGATGGAGTATGGTTTCAAGAGATGATGCAGTTGATTCTATCAGATGACACTGATAGTGATGATGGTGCTCGTGATCTAATCATGATATAGTTTGTACGACTATGATGATGCTATTGGTTGAATGGTATATTTATTCTCAAGACCATTTCCTTCAATACCTCCCTAGCTAGGAGGGAGTGTTGATATTATGGTAGTTGTAGGAGGTATTTACCTCCACATGTAACCCTGATGAGAATAGAATATTCTGGGAAGCAAGAAGAAACCCTAAAGAATTGAACATAACCCTAGAAGACAAGTCATCTCAAGGAAATAATTAATATTAAGTTTTTAGCCTCCAGAATGAGAAGTAGGCCCGAACAACTTAGGAAAAAATATAAATACAGTATCCATACCTCATTTTGTACACACAACTCATAATTTCATCTAGGAAGAAGTTTGCACTGCAGAAATTAGGCAAGTGCGCAATTCTGGGGAGCAACTGCAGTGGGAAGCTGCTGACAATTGCCCTAATTTGTATTCCTTGTTTAGGCTCAAACTTTCTATTGGCTATGTTTGGACTTTCTGATCAATATTTCTTGGTGTATTGGCCTTGGCTGGATATTGGTTTACTTCCAGAATAATTCTTTGTCAAGGTTAAGGTGCTCGGGGGTGGCTTCAGCCTATGGTTGGGTGAAAATATTGTTATATTGTCTATGGTTAAATGAGCACATCCATTTCTTTATAATAGGGTTTATTCACATGAATGGGTCTGGGAACCAATTCTGAATAAGAAGAGCACGTGAATATCCTTGTTTCTAAAGACAAATGAGAAAACATATTTTTCTGAGTATAGAAACTCTTGGGAAATGTCTTTAAATCAAGCTGATAAATGGGGTTCCATAGAATTTGAGTGATTGAGTGAGAAACCGAAGAAACCCCCCTTGCTTGGTGGATTGAATACTGGGCTACCAAGTTCCTATAGGAGAAGCGAAGTAAACTTTGTCCCTTGTTGTTTACTAAGAAAAAAAAAATTTCTCTCTCATGGCATCATATTCTGGCTAGAGGGTGACTAACTGTAGGGATAACAAGTGTAGGTGTGGCTATGGTTGGGTGTAAAATGGCGCACCCTTCACGATTTTAATCACTTTTCATCTTTTAGATAAGTGTATCTTTTCCAAAGATCTGCAATCTCAAGTTCAAAAATATTGTAGATTGTGTTTCAGAGCAGTGTAAATTCATTTTTTTGTTAGAGAGGTATGATTAATTTAGGTATAATTATGAAAATGTTATAGATCAATCTTATTTTAGTTACTAACCTCACTTATTTACTACCTATGTTTTAAAAAGGAGTGATGGGAGCGAGTTTTGTGGTTGATTGAGTGTTTACGGTCTATTTTATGTATTGGAAATGATGATTGAAGAGTTATAATCTTAACATAACATTTGAATGTCAAACAGTTGGTTTAGATTGATGGAAGTTTGGTTTGTATAGTTGGTTTTCATTGATTTCAACCCTTGGAGAGTGATATTGTAGATTCATGTCAACCCTTAAAGATTGATGTCAACCCTTGAGTATGTTCGATAACACATTATGGTATCTCTAGAGGTATGGGTAAGGGACCCAAGTTTTGTTTAGGTATAAAGGCATGAAGATAAGTGAATATGCAGGTTAGAATATTCTATATGAATAGTAAATGTCGTTCCATTTCCATTGATATGTGGTACATCGCATGGTTCCTCACAGTTAGTGAGATATGACCTTGAGAAGTTGGAGGACCTTTTAGAGTATTCTAGAAGCTTCTATGAAGGTCAACAAGAAGTCAATTATTCTAGAATCTCCTAGAAAGTCATCAAGATTTTTCCTAGTCAAAGTGGTTGAAAGGAGAAATTAATTAAATAATAAAGTGGTCATAACAAGAAATTAATTATGGGTAAAGTAGTTGTAACAAAACCTTTGCTAGTCAAAGTGGTTTAAACAAGAAAATAATTATGGGTAAAGTAGTTGTAACAAGAAGGTCGAATAGTCGGTCCCCGAGGTGTAGGACAGTCGGTGATGGAGTCTGTTGTTAAGCCACTCCGTGATGTTAAAGTCACCGGTTCGAAACCTGCGGGGACAAAAAATCCAACCATGTTAAGGGTTGGTGTGGCTCAGGCCGGGTGTGAAACCCGGGTGATTTTGACGGCTTAGATGCCCCTGAGTCGTGGTTTCTCAAGCCACAGGTTAATCGCGTAGCCAACAGGTTCCGCACAAATTAACAAACAAAAAAAAGAAGGTCGAATAGTCAAAGTGGTTGAACAAAAAATTAATTAATTATGGAAAAAGCAGTTGCAACAAAGTATTTATGATTTAATTAATTAAGGAAAGGTTTTTTCCAATAAGAAAGTGTGTTAGCACTAGATTGAGGAGAAGGGGTAAAACAATTACAAGTTGTCCCTAAAGGAAGTTACTTGGGAATTATAAATAAGATATAAAGAGACTCCCATTAACACCTATTGAGAATACTAAATATATATAAGTGAATGAGGTAACCATGGATATCTAAGTTTAATTTCAGAGTTAAGGTGAAGTAAGGATGGAAATCCAATGGGGGATGAACTCTTTGAATGATGTGTTCTAAGGTATGTTATTTACGTGTCATCCCACCATTTTCCCAATAAAGTTTTTTTATAGAATGATATAGATAGTGGAACATGGAGTATAGTGATTTAACACATCAAGGTACCTTTGGTAGAAATTTCATCTTCTGGGTCATTGTATTTTGGGAGATACACACTGTGGAAGATAGGGTTTTTGGCTAGTCCTGAAACTAGTTTTAAACAGGTGTTCCAGGTAAAATGGTCATAACTTATTAATAGAAAATACAAATGATGCAAGACCAATTGTAATGGAAATAATATAGTCCATAGTGTTTTTTGTGCAATTTTCAGAATAATATATAAAATATTTAGCACATGGCATGTCGTACGATTTATGTCGATAGAATAATCAAGAATTCAGCAAGGTCTTCCATTTTTTCTATAACTCCTTTTATGGGGTGTTCCAAGTAATGAAACATAAAGAAATTGTAGATAAGACACTAAAGAATATTGTGTATCATTTTCATACCTTTATTCATTTGAGGTACATAGTTATTCTTGTTGCAAGTTAGGGTTTTTGACTAATCCAAAAACTAGTCATGTGAGAATTAGGTAAAGTTTGATGAAAATGTTACTCTCTTGTTGTTGAAGTTGAGGAAGGTATGTAGGTCTATGATAAAAAACACCAATTATTGTATACAGTTACAAGTATTTTTATATGAATGTTTTGATGGTTACATTTGGTCATGACATGGTACATACTTGAGGCTACATAACAATGACGTTTTGGCACATGGTTTGTTGTAAGGGTTTATGTTATTTGGTTTATGGATAGTTTGATGTATTGCTAGAAACATTTTGTTGGATATCTTTTTGTATGTATTTTTTATATGATTGAGGTAAATGTTGGATACATATTTGAGGCATGTAGTCGATGAGTTGGCACATGCATGAGGTGTATAGTTTATTATGTTCACACATCTTGATGAGTCATAGTTGATGTATTGTTGATACATGATTAGTACATTATTGGTGCATTGTCAGAGGAACTTTCTATTAGTATTTTTGGCACATAGTTTATGGTTTATGTGGCATAAATATCTTGGTATAATATTATAAGAACATCTTGATCTTCGTTATATTTATGAGGTGTTGTGATATGCATGGTTGGTGCACTTGTGATGGTAGATGTTGTGATATTATTGATGTACATGATTGGTTGATGAGATTACTATGATAGGTTATTGACACAGGTTGTTGTTACAGGTAGTTGGTATAGGTTGTTTGGTACAGGTTGTTACAGGTTGTTGTGACAGTGACAATTTGGACATGTTCATATAGGGGTATGATATTTTGAAATCAATTGTTACAGGATATGATAGTTCAAAAATGGAAAAGACTACAACCAAGAAGGAATTGAAATGAAATAACATAATTGAAATGGATTTCATTTTGGAAGGACTATATGATTCAGTAAAGGAAAAACTGGGTAAATGTTCATCAGCTAAAGAACTTTGGGATAAATTATCCAACCATCATAGAGTTAGAGAATGAAAAAGAACATGCAGGTACAGAGAAAGAGAAAATATGCTCATCATGTCAGACATATTGAGAAGAAGAGTACGAAATCAATAGAAGTATGTTTTTCTCCTTTAAATGTGAAAAAGGAGGAAATTTTGAATTTGAATGCCCATATTTGAAAAGTGAAAGTGATGAGACAAAAAATCCAAATGAAGTAGTATACATTTAATGAGTAAGAGAACTTGAAGAAGAAATCGTCACCTTGAATATCCAACTTGAAGAAGTTGGAAGAACTGAAGAAGTAATAAATATCTAGATGAAGAATAAATGAGAGGACTATGAGAAACTTGAAGAAGAAGTTGTTATGCTAAGAGTAAAAGTTTCCAAGCTCACCAGAAACATTGAAGAAGCATCCACATCATTAGTAAATATTGTTGAATAGAAATGTCATAGGTCATTAGAAATAAAAAGTGAAGAGAAGCCTAAGAGTTAGAGGAATTCATCAAAGGTTCTATAAGGAAGGAAGAATGAAAGCCCCTAAAGAAGAATATTCCAAAAGGATAGAAGACTCAGGAAGAAGACTCAAGAAGAAGACTACAAAAGATATGGACATCAAATAAGACCTTCCACATTCATACAACAAAGAAGCTTCACTCATAATGAATGAGTAAATGGAAGAGAATATCGTGATGAACCAAATCATGATTTAAGAAGGAATAGACCTCAAAGAATATCATTCACTCCCATGTATGTAAATTTATTTTATGGTCATTATTTTTATTGTACTAACTTTGGACATAAGCTTGCATATTGTAGGACTTATGGAAGAAATGTTCAAGAAAAAAATGCTTATCTTCCCCCACATAATATTGAATGTTACAAATGCCACAACTATGGTCATATAGATCAGAATTGTAGAAGCATGACAATGCCATCCATGAATAAATAAACACATATCATATATGCTAAAATTTGGAAAATAAATAACAAGAAGAAGAGAAAGTGAATAAAGACGAGATTTAAAAAATTACAAGGCTTGCCATAGTATGAGAAAGACAAGGAAAGAAAGAAAAATAAGAACAAGTTTCAAGAACCATATTTTCATAATCTACAACAAAGAAATATCATAATAAAGAGAAGTTAAATAAACAACAGGTCCTAGATATCATAGGATTTGCAGTAGCAAGAGAAAGAAAAGAAGAGAAGGTGAATAAAGAACGGGCCCAAGAAATTCTAATTTCAAGAATTATAGTGCAAAATCAATCCATAGGAAGAAAGAAAAAATTTAGAGTTCATAGAGATGGTGAGTCTACAGATGAATATGGATACTACTTCGGGAAGGTACTCTTATGAGCCATCCAGCTTGGGGAATCCTAGTATTTTGAATGTTGAACAGTGGGAATCTAGACAGCAACTCTACATATCAGAGAGTATCTTTCAAGTAGTTTTAAGTATGATGTTGTAGATGTTCGATAGAGATAGATTCATAGTGGTTTGATAGCATAAGTAGAGAATGAAATATTGATCGATTGATAAAGTAATGTTCCCACACAGGTGTTAGTTGGTAGTTATAAGGAAAATGTTTATGGTTGTATTTTGGCATGGATATTGTTAGCACAAGTTTTTCTAGGAATGCACAGTTTGGTATGCATATTGAGAAGGGTAGTGGAAACATTTGATGATTATTTTCAACCAAGAATACTTCACAATAGTACAAGGACATATGGGTCAGCATTGTGGACAATTGAGTAGCAGAGTCTTGGAAATTATGGACAGAGATGGATTAGCAGTTTTGGACATATATATGACAATGGATGAGAGCACGAGTTCAAGAAATATTGGATTCATAGATTGGTCCAGAGAATGCTTAAAAAATTGTTTCATATATTTGTTCATAGATAAATTAATATTATCATAATGTATGATAATGATACAAGAATACTTGAATGATTATTCTTGAATGATTTTTATATATGTCATTTGGTTACTCAAGGAAGAACCAATGGACAATAACTCCAAAAGGAAGAAGGTAAATTAATTTCTATATTGATATATACAAAAACATGTAGAGAAGTCATCAAAGAGAGATATTCAGAAAGGAATATTAGTAACATACATATAGGGAGACACACCCACAGGGGGAACTATTATTTTAATCAGAATTGGTTAGAGTAGGTATAGTGTCATATCGACAGGGGTAGTTAATCCTTTGTCAAAGGGAGATAGAGAGTAATCATATGCATGAAGACATGGGGAGTATCCCCAAGGATATTTTATAAAGGGGGATCATCCCAAAATATAGTGCATATATGAGGAGAAACCCCGAGGAGAGTTCATTAAGGGGGATCAACCCCAAGGAGAGATACCATTTTGCATTGATGTAAAAGGGTGAGAGATAGAAACATTTATGAGGAGTATGAGCATGATTTTTGTCATGAATAAGTATTTCCATCAATTCCAGAGAGGGATATTTTCAAACAGTTGGTTTCGATTGATGGACAATTGGTTTGGATACTTGCTTGTCATTTATGTCAACCCTTGGAGAGTGATATTGTAGATTTATGTCATTCATTGAGTATGTTAGGTAACACATTAAAGTAGCTCCATAGGTATGGGTAAGGGAAACAACTTTGTTAGAGGTATAAAGGCATGAATATCAGAGACTATGTAGGTAAGACTATTCTAGATGGATAGTACATGTTGCATTGTTTCTAGTGATATGTGTGTTGTAGGAAAATTCCCTTGCAGACAGGTGAATATCCTCTTGTATTATAGACTCCTATGCCAAGAAAAAAAACATGCTAACATTGGACATTAACATTCCTTTGAATCTAACTCACTAATCATAAAGATAAGGAGAAGGAAGAAAGTGTGATGCACATTATTCCGATGGTTTCCCTCACTACTCCAACTTGAGATTGATCAAAGAGCTCCTTAGAATTGTTTGACACCTGCAATGCAATGGACAATGAGACAAATAACTCCTACTATACTCTATAACATTAGTCCAATCAAATCCATCTATAAGACAAACATATGTAAAGAGACATAGGTTAGAAGCAAATAGGCCAAGCAATATATTAATGAGAACTCTTAAAGAAATAATTACAGACTGTAGATACATTTGCAACAACTTCCCCAAGTCCTCCTCATCCATACCTTGCACAAAGCTCCCAAAATAATAGGTTTGATATCCTAAAGCTTTCTCACAAGACCATAGGTTTGATACCTAAAATATCCATTATTCCCTCTCCATGGAAAACCCTCATTATATAGGATTTGGAGGCTTAACCACCATGGAGAGGATCACTCATTAGATCCACTAAAAAGGGATTTGAAAGATATTTAGGGAGAAAATATCTCTTAAGGATTTCAGGGAGGAAATATCTCTCAAGGATTTTGAGGAAATATTTCAACCAACCGTGAGATCCTCCACCTTCCATAAAAAATAGGAAACCAAATGTGAGGTGTATTTTCACACTTAATCAATTTGTTTTTCATGAATATTAATAATAATTCATGTGCACTTGGTATTTTGGCCTTCATGTAATATATCCCTCATCCACATTGGCTGGGGATTCTGACATAGCTTATTCCATGGTGTCAAGGTCTATGAGACACTTATGTGACACTTACAACACTTAGGGTGAGGTACCTAGGTTCGAAAATTGTGTAACAATGTGGTACATCATGTGGTTCCTCATGGTTAGTTATATATGACCTTGAGAAGTTGGAGAACCCTTTAGAGTATTCTAGAAGCATCTAAGAATGTCAACAAGAAATCAAATATTTTAGAATCTCCTAGAAATCCATCAAAAAGTTTCTTATTCAAAGTGTTTCAAGGAGAAATTAATTAAATAATAAAGTGGTTATAACAAGAAATTAATTATGGGTAAAGTACTTGTAAAAAAAAGTTTGCTAGTCAAAGTGGTTGCAACAAGAAATTAATTATAGGTAAAGTAGTTGTAAAAAGAAGATTGAATAGTCAAAATGGTTGAACAAGAAACTAATTAATTATGGATAAAGAAGTTGCAAACAAGTATTTATTATTTAATTAATTAAGGAAAAGTTAGTTGTAACAAGAAAGTGGGTTATCCCTAGATTGAGGAGAATGAGTAAAATAGTTACAAGTTGTCCCTAAAGGAAGTTACTTGAGAAGTATAAATAAGATATCAAGAGACTCATATTAGAACCTATTGAACATATTGAATATATATAAGTGAATGAGATAGCCAAGGAAATCTGAGGATAATTTCAGATGAAAGGTGAAGTAAACAAGGCCTAAAATCCAAGGGAGGATGAAGTCTTTTAATGATGTGTTCTAAGGTATGTTAGTTACAGGTCATCTCACCATTTTTTCAATAACGTTTTTTTTAGAATGATTCAGATATGGAAACATGCAGGATAGTGAGAAAAAATATCAGGGTACTTGTGTTAGAAGTTCCATATTCCTGGTCATTGTATTTGGGAGATACACATTGTGGAAGATAGGGTTTTTGGATAGTCTTGAAACTAGTTTTAAATAATTGTTCCAGGTAAAACAATCATAACTTCTTCATAGAAAATACAAATTATGTGAGAATTTTTTTAATGTAAATAGTATAGGCCATAGTGTTTTTGTAAAAGTTTCATAATAATGTATCAAATATTGAGCATGTGGCATGCCATACAATTTTGCACTCTAGAATAATACAAAATTATGCAAGGTCTGCCATTTTTGCTATAATTCCTTTTCAAGGAGGTTCCAAGCATTGAAGCCTTGAGGAATTGCAGAGAATACCATGGACATTTTCTATCGTTTCCAAAGCTTTATTCATTTTAGGTACATATTTATTCTTTTTTCAAGTTATGGTTGTTTACTAATCAAAAACTACTCATGTGAGACTTAGGTAATGTTTGATGAAAATGTTGTTCTCTTGTTGTTGAAGATGAGGAAGGATTAAAGGTATGTGATCACATACAATAGGTCTGTTACATAGGTACAAGTATGTTTATATGCATGTTTTTATGGTTACACTTGGCGATGACATGGTACATGATTGAGGATACATAACAGTGAGGTTTTGGATCATGGTTTGATGTAATGGATTATGGTATTTGGTTTATAATTAGTGTGATGTATTTCTAGAGGTCTTTTGTTGGATATCTTGGTGTATGTATTTGTTATATGGTTGAGGTACATGTTGGGTACATAGTTTAGGAATGTAGTTGATAAGTTGGAACATACATGAGGTGTATAGTTGATGATGTTGGTACATATTGATGAGTCATAGTTGATGTGTTGTTGCTAGATAATTGGTACATATTTGGTGCATTGTTAGAGGAACTTGCTAGTAGTATGGTTGGCACATAGTTTATGGTTGATGTGACATAAATATCTTGGTATATTATTAGAAGCACACATTGATATCGGTGATAGTTATGAGGTGTTGTGATGTGCATGGTTGATGCACTTGTCATGGTACATGTTGCGTTAGTTATTGATGTCCATGATTGGTTGATGAGATTATTGTAATAGGTTATTGGCACAAGTTCTTGGTATATGTTTTTGTTACAGGTTTTTGGTATAGGTTGTTGGTGCAGGTTCTTTGGTAGAGGTTGTTACATATTTTTGTGATAGTGATAGGTTGGATAGATTGATAGGTTATAGGTTGACAGTGAGAGGCTGACAATGGTAGTGGTTCATTCAGTGAAAGCGACAAGTTGTCTACATTTGGAATTTATATTCCATGGAGGTTGGATGGGGAAATAAAAATGGGTTGTAGCCTCCTTGTTGGAGCTTGAGAAATAGGTGGTTGTAGCCGGAAAACCCAGCAGGTTGTAGCCTCCTTCAAGTTGGAGCCTGAGAAACTAGGTGGTTGGAGATTCCTTCCAGTTGGAGATGGAGAATTTGAATTTGGTTTTTCATTGAATGTAATTCTTGACATATAAGAAAAGCATTCAGTGGTTTTCTCCCACATTAGGTTTCCACATAAATATTGGTATAATGTGTATTGTGTGAATGTGTTTATTATTGTATAATATTCTTTGATGAATGTTAATGTTTATGATGCAATAATATATTGATGTTGAACTAATGAATATTATTGAATAAGTTGAAAGAATATACATTGTGGTTTAAAGGATTAATAAGTGGTATAAATTTATCATTACTCGTTCACCCCCCCTTCTCAGTAATCCAACACTGAAAATAAAACATGTTTGATTTCCACATAACTCTAACTTTTTATGAGGGTGTTATACAAGAAAATTTAGAGGATATAAGATTTATGTTTGGGCCTTAGGAAAATATCCCAAACATTGAAGAGAGATGAATTATTTTAAAATTAAATAATAAGAAAATAATGAGAAATACAAATTTAAATTCCTAAAGTGAAATAATATGAAATTAGGAATTGATGCATTGTGATTAATCAAGCTTCATTAGGAAAGGGTAAAAAAACAATTTTTTTACACAGTAGATTTATGTCCAAAGGGGAAATATGTGAGGATGGTAATTGTTCCCTGAAAATATAAAAGAATTGTATGAAAATAGGAGCATAGTAATTTCTGGTAAAAACATAGCTTTACCATGGAGAATTTTACTCCCAACAAAGGTAATTCTATGGAAAATAATTTAATCAAATAAATTACATGAGTGTGTATATATATATATTGGTGGACAATTAGTTTGGGAAGATACTTGTCACTGATGTAATCCCTTGGAGAAGTTCAAAATCCCTAGAGATATGGTTGAGATTGATGGTGAGTTAATTGGCATTGATGGAGTGTTTGATGTCAGCATATGTGTTGGATGCATTTGATGAATTCTACATGAATCCCCAGAGGTATGGTTATGGTACCAAAAGTTGGTTGAGGAATATGTAAATGAAGGAAAATATACATGAATATAAGACACTCATGGATGGATAGTACTCATCATGATATTTTTAGTGATAGGTGGAACACCATATCATTCCTCATGGTTGAGGCATTATTAATTCATGAAGTTGGAATCCCCAAAGATGGGTTAAGAAGCCCCTATGGAAGCCCCAAAGATGGGTTAATAAGCCCCTAATTGGTTACAAGTAATTAATGAAAGGGTAATGTGTTTGTAACAAGAAAGTTCAAGAAGCCCTAAAGTTAAGGAAAGAGGTTACTTACAAAAAGTATATAAGCATATCAAGAAGTCACTCATTATAAGAATATTCACACACACATTCTATTGAATATATTCTATGTGAGTAAGTGATTGTTATTTAATGTAACCAAGAATATCTAAGGAGAATTTTAGAGGGAATATGAAGTGAAGAAGGGAAAAATTCCAAGGGAGGATGAAGTATTGTGAGGATGTGTTCTAAGGTATGTTATTTACAGATCATATTACCATTTTATCTATTAATTTATTTCTATAATGATTAAAAAATAAAAACTTGGTATATATTGAGAAGACATATAAAGGTACCTTTGGTATAAATTTTAGCTTCTGGGTCATTGTATATTCAGATATACCCTCTGTGGAAAATAAGTTTTTTGGCTAGTACTGAAACTAGTCTCAAACAGGTGCTCTGGGTAAAACAACAATAACTTATTCATAGAGTACCCAATTTTAGTGAGACCAAATGAATTGGATATATCACAGACCATAGTATGGTTTTCTTTATTTTTATATCCAGATATCCAATATGTCGTGCATGACATTCTCTACAAGTTCGCTCTCTAGAATAATCTATAATTCAGAAAGGTCTATCATTTTTACTATAACTCCTTTTCTGGGATGTTCCAAACAGTGAAAATTGGGGGATTTGTAGAGAATATATTTAAGAATATTGGGTACAAGTTTCATAACTTTATTCAGTATAGGTACGTATTTGTTCTTTTTTAAAGTTAGGGTTTATGACTAATCCAAAATATAGTCCCGAGAGACTAACACAAAGTTTGATGAATGTGTTATTCTCTTGTTGTTGGAGTTGAGGAAGTTTTATAGATCTATGATCACATACAAAAGATTTCTTACATATTTACGGGTATGTTTATATGCATGTTTTTAGGGTTACATGTTGATCATGTTATGTTGTATTTTTTAGGAAAGTCTTTGGTATATTATTGAGGCATTTTCATATGCTTGAGGCACATATTAGGTGCATGGATGATGCATATACTTGGTATATGATATTGTTTGTTTGGTAATTTTTTGAGGTACACCATTGATGGTACTTGCTTGATACATCATATGGTACATGGTGTATGGAATGATTGAGTGATATCATATGTGGTTGAGATACATTGCTGATACATGGTATCGTACAGGTGATGATGTACATTGTTGATGCACATGGTTGATACATGGTATGGTAGATGATTAGTACTTTGTATGGTGTTGATTTACATGGTTTATGTTTGAGGCATATGGTAGAGGTTATGGTGCATGGTTGATGAAACTTTTGGAACATTTTTTGGTGAATGGTTGATGCACGGTTTGGTAGAGGTGTTGGTACATGGTTGATGCATTTGGTGTTGAACAGGTTGTGGTAAAAATTTGATGTTTGGTATGGTACAAGTTGATGGTTTGGTACATGATTTGGTACATGGTTGAGACACATATCTTGTGAGGGTATGTTGGTGATCTTGGTACATTCTTGGTAGAGGCATGTGTAGGTGATGTCATACATCTAGTTTACAAGTTTCCTTGGTATATGATACATGTGAGAATATATGGTTGAGTATCAGTGATAGTGATAGGTTGGATAGGTTGATCAGTGACAGGTTGATGTGATAGGTTTTGTACAGTGAAAGGTTGGATACAATGACATGTTGACAGGTTACAAGTCGATGTAATAGTGGTAGTGGAAGTGATTGTGGAAGTGACAGTGACATTGGAAGTGACAATGGGACTGATTTTGATAGTGACAATTGGTCTACACTTATATTTTAGGGTGGTAGGAAGGGACAAGGAAAGGGGGTTGTATCCTTCATCCGGTTGGAGCCAGAGAATTAGGGATTTGTAGCTTCCTTTAGGTTGGAGCTTGAGACTCAGTGGGTTGTAGCCTCCTTGTGGTTAGAGATAAGGAATTCAGGGAGTTCTATATTCCTTCAGGTTGGAGCTTGAGAATCAGGGGGTTGTAGCCTTCTTCTGGTTGAAGTAAGAGAATTCAGGGAGTTGTAACTTCCTTCAGGTTGGATCCTATAAATAGGGGGTCATATCATCCTTCAATTTGAAGCTTGAGAATTGGGAAGTTGGTGCTTCCAATGAATGTATTCTTTGATTTATAAGAAATCATTATGTGTTTTTACATGTAAATTTTGGTGTACTGTCTACTTTATGTGTTGTTGATGTGATGATTCTTATGTTTATATGCTTATTCTACACTAATGATATATCGATTATATATTGATTATATATTATCGATTAAGTTAAAGTTTATATATTTTGGTTAAAAGTGGTAAAAGTGCTCATACTGATTCACCCCCCTCTTAGTATTCAAACAATTGGTATCAGAGTTGGTTACTTCAGGAAACAATTTAACCACTCGAAGGTAGATCATGTATATCAAGAATAGTGCATACATAGATAATGGAATACCATGGTTTGATGGTCATATTGGTCATAACTATGAGATGTGGAATATCAGAATGAAAACATTTTTGCAGGAACGACGATATTATGTTTGGAAATCATTTTTTACACAATATACCACTTCTAAGAAATTGAAGACTACAACAAAGAAGGAATTGAAAATAAACAAAAAATAATAATGTAGTTCATCTTAAAAGGATTGGCTGATTTTGTAAAAAAAAAAGTGGGAACATGTTTATCAGTTAAAAAACTTTGGGATAAGCTACATGTCCTCTATTTTAAGGAATATTCCATCACATATCTAGAGAGTGCTAAAGAATATGTAGGTGTAGAACAAGAAATATTCTCATCATGTTAGATAGATTTGGAAGAAGAAGATTGTGAAGAAGGTATATTAGATCTTGAAGCATAATTAATAAGTTCTCTAGAAGAATTGATAAAAAAAAATAAAGAAAAAAAGTCTCTTTAAGAAAAATTGGTCGAGAAGAACTCTCAAGAAAGTTCCAAAGAACCCATATAGGTCACCAGGAAACTAAAATCTCATTTAGAAGAATCCATAAATATTGAATAAACATACAAAGGTCAGATGGAAGAAAATAAGATTTTGTACGCCGAAAGAAATGCAGTAGAAAAAATAGAAAATATTTTGACAGATCACCTTAAGGAAAGAACTGAGGAATTAAATCAACTTGAAGAATAATTTTGTCATGAATAAAGAAGACTTGAAAAGTAAATAATCTCCTTGAAGATCCAACTTGAAGACTAAAAAGAGAACACAAGAAGTCATGAAGAGTAAGATAATGAAAAAAGAAGAAGAGGTTGAGAATCTCGAATAAGAAGTTGTCACATTGAGAGCCAAAATCATCAAGATTAGCAAGACTAATGAAAATATAGAAAAATCCACATCATCAGTAGAGAATGTTGAAGAGAACCACTCCATCTTTCCAAAAAAGAAGAATGAAAGAAAGATTGAGAGTTATGCATAAGTACTCAAAGGAAGGAATCATGGTCAGCCATAATCAAAGAGAAATGATAAAGATACATATTTAAGAAGACCCTCCACATTAAAGCCAAAAGTAATCTTTGATCAAAATGAAGGGATCAATAGAAGAGAATATCATGATCATCCAAGGCATGAATTCAGAAGGAATACACCATAAATAATATCATTCACTCCTAGGTATTTAAATTTATTTTATGGTAATTGTTTTTATTATACTAACTTTAGACATAAAGTTGCAGATTGCAGGGCTTATGGAAGAAACTTTCAATAAATACATGCTTATGTGGCCCCACATAACATTAAATGTTATAAATGTCATAACCATGGAGATATATCTCATGATTGTATAAGAATGATGGATACTTATATGAAAGAGAAGACCGATACCAGATATTAGAAAGTATGGAAAATAAAAAAAGAACATGTAAAGGAAGATCAGATGAATGAAGGACACCCATAAGTCATACTCTGAAGATTGGAAATTGTAAGAGATCAAGAAAAATCTACAGGGAAAAAGGAAGATGTTAGATATAGGAAGGTTTGGAGAAGAAATGAGAAATAAGAAGAATTGGTGAATGAATACCATGTCCCAGAGATAATATAATTGATAGTAATGTGAGAAAGAAAAGAAGAGAAGGTGAATAAAGAGAAATCCCAGGAGATTGTACTTTCAGGAATTGTAGTGCAATATCAATCCAAAAGTAGAAAGGAAGAAGAAAAATTTCAAAAATATGGCAAGTCTACAGACAAAGAGGAATACTACTCCACATTAGGGTGGATTCCTCCATTATACTAAGCCATTCAAATTGGAGACTCCTAGTAAATATGAATATTGAATGAGGGAATTTAGTGTATGTAATGTCCCCCACCTCTTAGAGAGGTAATGAGGAGACTCAGTGGCCTGGGCACCCCCACTAGGTCATAGTCTCACACTGAAGGGGGGAAAAGTCAAGAAGTTAAAAGTT
>JZKD02S2124276.1:90277-109320 GCA_000966675.3 Picea glauca
AGTGCGGTAATACAAAGCGTGACTCTATTAAACTATACATTTTTCTTATGCAGGGTATCCATTCAAATGTAAACATAACACTAATATAATTGCTAAGACAAACTTACGAATTGTTACAGTGATTCACATTTTACCCAGTGCATAGAGTTCGATATTCCCATAGAGAATAAACGTATTTACATGTGTAAGTAATAATGGTTAACAATGTTATACAGTAGATGTAAGAAATAATGAAGAATCATCTGGTAAAGAATAACTCTGGGCCATGATGGAACCCTGGGAGAAACACCTACAAAGGAGAGATACCAAATATTGCTAACCCTCAACAGTTCCCAAATAAGTTCTATCTACGAGAGTTATAGAAAAATGAAGAAAAGAAGTATGGGTATTACCTTGCATAGTGAGGAACCCGACTGGTGTCCATCTTCCCTATTATTTTATGAGGGTCGAGTCTATTTTTCAAGTCGTCAACCATACACAAGAATGGAGACATAGGGTATGTGTAGAGGACGAATCACACACAGGGTAAAGGAAGTTTTCTTTGTGAATCCAAAGGGAAACATTGAATGGAGTAACCTCGAATACCTTGCAAAGGAGGAGTAATGGTTGATGAGCACCCACAGTATTGTGGCCACATGAAGACTCAAATATGGGGTGAACGAATTGGGCACATCTTCCTAAGCATCTAGTACGATATAGACCTCTCTTAAATGTAATATCCAGTGGTAAATGTGTTGCACACCGATATGACACTCGCCATTAACATGGATTCCAAACCTATTCTATGCTGGAACATGTCATAAGTCGGGTAGGGTTAACATAGCTAGGTATTGGTTTAGTCATGGCACAATTGCATAACCCTATTGCATTATGGGGTATGATATGTCAATGTTTGCATTGTAATAACCACCCTATAACAATCCTCTTGTAACGATAACACATGTGCACATAGTGACTATTCAATGTATTAGGTTATGAATTACATTATGGTGGAATGTCATGTTGTAACGGTACGGATTTAGAAATAGTGCTAATCTATAATAGTTCGTATGACCTATGATATATATAATGGGTATGATATATATATCGAATAAGGTTTATGTCGTATGCTAAATTGAACATATATATATATATAGATAGATAGATAGATAGGTATATTGGTATATGCTAAGAATCTCCATATGTGGGAATTATATATGGATAAGTGTTAAGATTTACACATAATGGTTACATATTGGTATGTGCTGAGATTTACATATAAGTTGGGTATTTTGGTAAACAAATTATATACATATATAATGATAGGAGTAATATCAATGTTAGGATATGCATAATATAGTTGCTAAATGGATACAGTAAGCAATGACGACATTATATTTGATAATAAAAACGTTATGGACATATTCTAGGGTAGTCTATTGTCCGTAGTTATTATGCACTGTAACCCTTTGATAGGATGACTTACTTAGACAAGATAGTTATCATGATTGCAGTCATATTAAGTACAAAAAGGTACATGTTTTAAATCCATTAGCGATGATAATAAAGTTATGTTTGAGAATATATTGAAGAGTCAAGGAGTTTTAATGTCCCTAACAAAAAAAAAAAAATTTTGAGAAATTTTGGGTACTTTACATATGGTATAAGAGTTGAAGGTTACAACACTTGGACCTCAGGGCAAGGCGAAATTAGTTTAGTTTATTTTATTTCTGCTAAAAGAACAACTACCAAATATCTGTATTGTTACAAACGAAAAAAATTTGGTTTGTTGTGATAATGGCAACACATAATGAAGAGGATATCAGACTTGAAGAAAATCTTGATCAAAGACCTCCTAAAGAACCTAGACATTACGATGAAGGAAGTTCACCCACCCACATTCCAGAAACAATGAGGAACCTTATCGTGGAATTACAACTGTTCAAAGTAGATAATGAAAAGTTGAAAAGGGCACAGGAAGACTAGCAAGAAATAAATGAAATGTTGATGCTCATCATAGTAACAAAGAAGAGCTGAAAAGACAATGACAAGGAGGAAGAAGTAAACAAAAGATCCTCTAAAAAATCTATTCATGAAACAAAAAATGAGAACAGTTCTTTTGAAGGCACACAAGTGATAGGAAATAAAACAACCACAAGAAGAAAAATAAAATAGGTGGATCACTTGGAAGGTGAATTCAAGAAGATAAAACCATTCACCTTTGACAGAGAATCAAGGATGCGTGAAGAGGTTGAAGCATGATTACTAGATATAAAGAAATACTTCCATATTTATAACTATTCTAGTAATATGAAAGTTAGAATGCCCATTTATAACCTAAAGGGAAACGCAAGTATCTGGTAGCAAGACCTGAAATTGGCCAAGGGATTAAAAGAGAAACAGATGGAATGGTCAAATTTCAAGAATAAATATTCATCAGAAATATATTACGAAAGAAAGACTAAGGAATTTTATGATCTAAGACTCGAATACATGGATGATCTGATAAATAAATTTCTTGAATTACTGAGATTGGTGCCATACATATTGGAAGACAAAGTAAAGATACAACGATTCTTAAGTCGTCTACCACAGTCATACAAGGAAAAAATTGATTTTTACAATCCCAAGACTTTAAGCGAAGTATTTAGAAAGGCTCGGATGTGTTATGATTAGTACAAACATAGGTCTAAAATTACCAAGGCATGGAAGGTCAATAAACAAGATAGAATGAATCAACGGAAGAAAGGCTTCCAACTAGTCCCTTTCCAGAATATGGCCAAGAACTTCGAAAAGAAATATTTTCATTCCAACAACCAAAATGCACAAGGGGAAGGTAGACTAGTTAATCTGGGAGTCAAGAAAGTTGGGGACAACCCTAGAGAACCATTAAAGTGTTGGGAGTGTGGAGAACCTCACTTTAGGAGGAACTGCCCACGTTTAACTTCTGCAGCAAGAACTATAATCCATAACATGCAAGAAGCCTCTATAGTAGGTGATATGGGAAGAAGCGTGCACATAATTAATGTAGTTGTAGATGGAAGACAAGTTGATCATCAATGCACTATCATGGAGGTTGACGGTAAAATTCATGATAATTTCATTTCTATTTTAATTGACCCAGGAGCTAGTCTGAGTTATGTTACTCCTGGTTTAGTTGAATTAAGCAAGCTCAAGAAAGTGAATCATGCGAAGTACAGGACAATACAATTAGCAATAAGGAGTAAGAGAAAAGTAACATGTTTCATTTATGAATGTGAACTCAATATAGATGGCCAAAATACAAAGTTAAATCTAAATGTTTTACCTTTGGATCTTACGATATAATCATTGGAATGGACTGGTTAGAGAAACATAAATTAATTTTGAACTGTTATGAAAAATCACTTACTTATAGAGACGAAAAAAACACAATTAGGACAATACAAGGGATCAAAAAACTAGTTTCAGTTTGGCAGATTTCAACCATGCAGTTTAACAAATGTATGAATAAGGGTTGCCAAATTTATTCTATTCAAGTATTTAATCTACCAGAAAAAAGAAAATAAGTTGATTCTATTAGAATTTGCAGTCCTACATGGGTTTAGAGATGTATTTGTGGAAAAAATACCAGAACTGCCTCCAATAAAAGAGATAGATTTCTCTATCAATCTACTACTTGGATCTGCTTCAATACTGAAGGAACCCTATAGAATGATTTTACTCAAATTAATAGAGCTAAAAATCTAGCTGCAAGAACTGTTGGATAAAAAATATATCATACGAAGTGTTTCGCCTTGGGGAGCACCGGTTCTTTTCATTAAAAATAGACATGCTACTTTAAGGTTATGCATTGACTATTAACAATTAAAAAATATGACGATTAAAAATAATTATCCTCTACCCAGAATTAATGACCTGCTTGACCAAGTGCAGGAGAAAATGTTTTCTCTAAGTTAGATTTAAGTTCTAGTTATCACGATGTCAGAAGAAAGGATGAAGATGTAAATAAAAGAACTTTAAAAATGCGATATAGACACTGCACATTTTTAGTAATTCTGTTTGGCCTCACTAATGCACCAACAACCTTTATGTGTTTGATGAATAGTATTTTCAATCAGTATTTGGATAAATTTGTATTGGTATTTATCGATGATATTTTAGTTTACTCAAAAATGGAGAAGAACATGAAGAACATATGAAAACAGTATTGCAGACCTTAAGGAAAAACAAGTTGTATGCAAAGTTTGACAAATGTGACTTCTACCAAAGAAGAATATAGTAACTAGGACTCGTGATATCCGAAGAAGGTATTGCAATTGACCTAGAAAATATGAGAGCCATTATGGAATGGCCTATCCCTAAGGATGTAGATGACATCAAATTGTTTATGGGAATTACTGGTTACTATGGCAGATTTATTGAAGTATTTTCTAAGATCATGTATCCAATTACATCTCTACAGAAAAAGGGAATAAGGTTTACTTGGTCACAAAAGTGCTAGTATAGGTTTAATAAACTAAAGGAACTATTAACTACAACACATATTTTAAGGGTAGCAGACCCTGACAAAGACTTTACATTTTACATGGATGCAAGAAAAGAAGGCTTGGGAGGTGTCCAAACTCAAGAGGGGCATGTCATCTATTATGAAGCATGTAAACTAAAAGAATATGAATGGAACTACGTCACACATGATTTGGAGTTAGCAACTGTAATTCACACGCTAAAAATGTGGTGACATTATCTAATGGGGAGAAAATTTCTACTGCTAACTGATAACAGTGGTGTGAAATTCTTATTCATTCAACCAGATCTCAATGCAAGGTAAGCAAGGTGGTTGGCCTTCTTGAGTGAATTTTATTTCGAAGTAAGATACATCAAAGGAAAAGAAAAAAAAATTGCAGATGCCCTAAGTCGAAGGACTAATGAACTTTTTGAGATAACTATTAGCAAAGAAGAAAACGACATCGAACAAAGAATAAAATATGCAAGATGTAATGACGAAAAATGCATCAAAACAATAACAAATTTACAAGGAAATACAAAAAAATTAGACAAAATAGATCTGGGTTTGTATGAAATTGGATTGATAAGGTTCAAAAACAGGTTGTACATACCTAATTCTATTGATTTAAAGTCAACAATTCTAGATGAATTGCACAAGAATCCATATTCTAGTCATACAAGATACCAGAAAATGGTAACAACTTTAAGAAAATTGTTTTATTGGCCTAACATGAAAAGTGAAATAGCTGAATACTTATCTAAATGCTTAGATTGTCAACATGTAAAGGTTGAACATTAGCATCTAGCCGACCTGCTACAACCTCTACCTATACCACAATGGAAGTGGGAGATTATCTCGCTGGACTTCATCACGGGTTTTCCTAAGACTCAAAATCAAAATGACTCGATTATGGTAGTGACTGATAAACTTAGAGAATATGCACATTTTATACCTATGAAATCTACTTATAAAGAAATTAATATCGCTAAAATATCTATGAAGGAAATATTTAGATTGCATGGAATTCCTAAAATGGTGATTTCGAATAGAGATGTCAAATTTATGTCAACTTTTTGGAAGGAATTGTTTGTAGGGTTGGATACTAACTTGAATTTCATCACAAGATACCATCCACAAATGGATGGAAAAACCAAATGAATGAATTAGATTGTGGAAGACATGTTATGAATGTATGTGAGAATGAAACCAACTAAGTGAGATGAGTACCTACACTTAGCTTAATTTGCTTACAATAATGGTTATCATACATCAACTAAGATGAGTCCCTTCGAAGCACTATATGAAATAAAATGCACAACTCTGATCAGCTGGGATAATCCAGTTGACAGACTTATGATGGGATTGGAAATGCTTTAGAAAATGGAGAAAATGGTAAGAAAGACACATCAGAATTTAAAAGAGTCACAAGATAGACAAAAAATCTATGCATATTGAAGGAGGAGACACTAGGAATTTCAAGTTGGGCACCATGTGACGCAGGTGCACTCCCCAACACGTCCACTCACAAGACCTTTTCTCCTTTCTTGGCCCGAAGAACTCAAAGGTTCCCTATTTCCCTATCGGGAAATTTTTACCCACAAAAAACTCTTCACGAGATCTCCCCTAACGATCAGGAAATCGGACTTCGTGATTTCACGAATCCTGTGGTCGCATGTTTGGTGCCTCACGATTCCTCGAAATCTGACGTGAGTCAACATTGACCTTTTACGTTTCTATCGGGGTTCCTCCTATCGGGATTTTTCCACTCGTGATGTCAACAAATGGAATTACCAAACTCTGAACCCCGATGTGTCGATACTCTAATGCACGCGTGGGTTGACTATTCAACAGTCTTGTCACCTTATCAGGATTTCGGACTTCGCGGGATTATGAATCCTAACACCAATGTTTCAGGGCTTTCCTTTTCCCAAACCCCGATATGATATCCTACCTGTCCTCTGCTAATTCCACTGTGACCCCACACTGTCCCTTTAGTCTGTTGGGAAATCTCGTTTCGGAGTTTCGCGATTCCTGATGCAACTGTTTCTTTGTACTCAAGAATCTCGATACGTAGAATCCTGACTCCTCTCGGATCTTCTGATGCGTGTTCAAAATGATGGACGATTCTGGACTCGTCGGGATATCGCGGGTTGTGATATCGCAATTTCTGTTGCAATAATTTGGAGGTTTTCTCTACGAAACCTCGATACACGATATACGTGTAGATCCAACGGTCCTAGATGACATGAATCAACGCTCTATCTGTCCTGAACTTAAACCTCTGGGAATACACCACTGTATCTCCCCTGCATATCCATAAGATCTGACGACTCACGGAGATTCGTAAATTCTCCTCGGAGAATATCGATCGTCCGTTCCTTTCGGATGAATTCTGCGAAAGGACCAAGTGTTCCTTTCCATGAAACTCGTTCGCCTGCTCGCAAACTTGCGACGCTTCCCTCTAACTTCAAGTCACAACTTGTCCTCACTGTTCTTCAATGAACTCAAAGGCTTATCCTTCCTGAGCTTTCTCGAACTCCTCAGTCTCTTAGAAAAAAGAGAACCCTTTGCACACCCTCCTGGTGGCAGCCTGCAAACACTTCAAGTGTTTGGTTTTCTCTGACCCTGCTCACACCTGCAACAACATTCCTTCAAAGCTTCTGCTTAGATTCACCATTAAAACTCTCCTTAGACTACACACTTCTCGCATGGCCCTATAACCCAATTTCACTTCTGGGTGAATGAGAACAAGAGTTAAACTACCTGAGCCTCCGTCAACGCACTCCTTGCGAACGAATTCAACTGCACTCCTTGCAGGAATCCTTGCTTAGATAGAGAAACAATTGAAACTCATTTCTTCTTCCCTCCAATTTCAAACTCAAACATGAAATCTCATACACAACAATAAAACAATTGCATAACAGGAAAATAAACACTCATGAGCACATCATTTAACATCAACACACAGAGAAAAGACACAAAAACCATGGATTTGAATCAACTTCTTTTATTAATTCAAGATCTATACATGGATTCTCTTCTACATCGCTCTGCTATTCTCCCATGCTCTTCCTGCTTAAACTATTCCTAAATAATGTTACAATGTACAATGAGGGTGTCTATATCCGTTTTCCCTCCTTTCTAAAACTGTCTAATCTATGAATTCAAGTCTATCTACTTGCATTAACTAGTTTAAATGCTTCCTATCTACTAAGGACGAGAGTGAATTTCTCAAGGTCCAATACAATATACAAAGGCACTCCTTCATAAATGGCTTCATTAAACATTTGGCGCATCAATTTCAAAAATATTTTCAAGCAATTTATCATGTGCTCGAAAAAATATGTTGCGCTTGCTCCATGCTCGCTTGATATTTGCAATGCTCTTGCATCATACTCCCTCGCTTGAAAAATTTCATGGGCTCCTATCCATGAGCTCTTGCATGGTATATCCATGATTCTGTATCTCTGCTTCGTTCTCCCAGCTGTCATCTTCCACTGGATGGCCCTTCCATTTGACCAGATACTCATAGTATTCTTTCCTCCTGGTCTTCTTACTGACTCTCTTGTACAATATGTTCTCCATCTACGGTTTCCCTGAAATCGGCATCTCCTTTTTCCACTGAACCGTTGGTTGTTCACTTTTTTTTTCTGCTTCCTTAGTTTTATATGGATATAAATCTATGATATTAAATATCGGAGATATTCCGATCCCATTCGACAACTCGATCTCGTAAGCATTTTCCCCCAATTTCTTCAAGACCTTACATGGCTCGATTTTCTTCATTTTCAATTTATTGTATGTTCCCCTCGAGAACCTTTCTTTCCTCAAATGTGCCAGAACTAATTCACCAACCCTGAACTAAATTCGTCTCTTCCTCTAGTCGGATCTACGCTTATATTCGTGACTTGAATTTTGCAGTCGCTCCTTGACCCGGCTGTGAAGTTCTTTCATCGCCTCTGCGAACTCTTCGGCACTTGCGCTCCTAGTCGCAGTCTATTCTGAATCCATTAATTCAGAAACTCCTCTTGGTTGCATGCCATACACAATCTAAAATGGGCTTTGGCCTGTGCTCCTGTTCACTGAGTCATTTTATGCGAACTCTGCTTGCGGCAATATACTATCCCACTTGCTATGGTGCTCTATCACCAAGCTTCTCAACAAGTCTCCCAGACTTCTGTTCACTACTTCTGTTTTTCCATCCATCTGAGGATGATAGGCATAACTAAACATCAAGTTAGTCCCCAGCTTCTTCCATAATGTCCTCCAAAAGTGCCCTATGAACTTTGTATCTCTATCTGAAACTATGCTTCTGGGTAAGCCGTGAAGTCGAACGACCTTTTTGAAAAACAGATTTGCGATGTGAGTCGCATCACTGGTTTTCTAGCATGGGATAAAATATGACATCTTGGAAAACCTATACACTACCACAAAGACTGAATCAAATCCTCTTTGTGTCCTTGGCAATCCCTATACGAAATCCATGCTGATTTCATCCCACGACCTCTCGGGTATGGGTAATGGTTGATAGAATCCTGCATTATGCTTTCTTCCCTTTGAATGCTGGCAAATTTTGCATCTATCTACAAACTTCTTGACCTATGACCTCATCCCTGGCCAAAATATGACTTTCTTAGCTTCGTGAATGTCTTATCATGAATGAAATGTTTGGCCAATCCTCCGCTATGTTTTTCCTTTAACATATTCTCCCTCATGGAGAAATTTGGAATACACAATTGATTGCCTCTAAACAATAATCCATCTTGGATCATATAGTCTGTCCAAGGGCTTCTATCTCTAAGAACTAGATTCTTAGTTTCTTCATATGCTTCTTTAAAATCCTGATCACCTGCATACATGTCCCTGAGATCATCAAAGCCTAACGTCCTAACTTTGAACTCCTGCAACAGCAAACACTTCCTTCTCAAATCATCAACAACTTTGTTAGCAATACCCGAATTATGCTTAATTAAAAAAGTGAAATTATGCATGTATTCGACCCACTTAACATGCCTCTGATTCAACTTCTCATGTTGAGTCACAAATTGCAATGCATGGTTATCACTATATAAAACAAATTCCTTTGGAATCAAATAGTGCCTCCATTTTTTCAATGCCTGTATGATGGCATAGAATTCCTTATCATACGTGGAGTACTTTTCTTTTGCCTCATTCAACTTCTCACTGAAATAGGCAATTGGTCTGTCCTCCTAACTCAAGACCGCTCCTATGGAAAACCCGCTTGCATCACATTTCATCTGAAATGTCTTTTGGAAATCCGGCAACACCAGAACCGGTTGTTCCGTGATCTTCCTTTTCAACAAATTGAAAATTTTCTTCACCTCTTCAGTCCAGTGAAAATATTTATGTCTTTTCTTAACTGTATCCATCATCACTACGCTAATCCCACTGAAATTCTTGATGAACTTCCTATAGAAACTAGCCAGTCCATGAAAACTCCTCACCTCAAAAATATTTCTCGGTGATGGCCAATTCTTAATTACCTCCACCTTATCTGGATCCATCCTTAATTCATCTGCAGATATAATAAATACCAAGTAAATGAGTTCTTTCTTCATAAATGAATATTTGCTCATGTTAATCAACAACTTCTCCTGTTGTAGCTTCTTCATTACTGTAGCTAAATGCTTCAGATGTTCTGCCTTTGTTTTGCTGAAAATTAATATGTCATCTAGATACACAATGAAAAACTTCCCAATGAATTCCCTCAGGACTTCATTCATTAACCTCATAAAGGTACTCGACACATTGGTCAAGCTAAACAACATTACAAGCCATTCATACAAACCCTCGTTGGTTTTGAAGGCCGTTTTCCATTCATCGCCTTCTCTCATGCGAATCTGGTGATATCCACTCTTCAAATCAATCTTTGAAAAAAAAAATTCTCCACTTAAGCAATCCATCAGATCATCCATTCTTGGAAATAGAAATCTGTACCTGATGGTTATCTTGTTGATGGCTCTTGAGTCGATACACATTCTCCAACCTCCATCTTTTTTTGGACTGAGTACCGTTGGAACGACACATGGGCTCAAACTTTCCCTGACCAATCCTTTGTCTAGCAGTTCCTGGACCTGCTTCTTGACCTCTTCATTTTCTTGCAGTGTCAATCTGCACGTGGCTTTGTTTTTAAAACTACATCCTAGTATGAGGTCTATATGATGACTCACACTCCTCATCGGTGTAAATGAACGAGGTAATTCGTCCACCACGTTATCAATGAACTCTTCCAGTAGTTTCTGAATCTCCTCTGGTAGATCATCCACTCTTGTGCTAGTTAGAACAATCCTCGGTTTCCTGACCACAAAGAATTGTGGATCTTCTTTCTTCTTCACCTCTGTAAGAAGTTCCTTCCCACTCATGAGAAGCATTGTGTTGCTTACTTCCGACTTCACCTCCTTATCCTTTATTAGAAGCAACATATGGGTTCTCCCATTCTTCTCCAGGGTATATGTGTTCATTTGCCCATCATGAATCACATTTCTGTCATATTTCCATGGCCTACCCAGCAATAAATGACAAACATCCATGGGAATAACATCACATAAGATCTTATCATTATATCCTCCTATTTTGAATTCAACTAAACATTGTTTAGTGACAGTTACCTGATGTCCCTTTTGTAGCCATGAAACTCTGTATGGGCTTGGATGATCAATCGTCTCCAGCTCCAGCTTCTCTACCATCTCGGTTGAAACAAAATTATCTGTGCTACCACTATCCATGATAACCTTGCATACCATGTCCTTGGTTTTGCAAGCAGTTCTGAAAAGTCTGGTTCTTTGAGTTGAGTCCTCCAACTCCTTCTCGGGTGTTAACAAAACTTTACGCATCATCAACGACCTTCCACCTTCAACATCTTCTGTTTCAACATCTCGCCTTTGTGCCTCGGTGATGTGAGCTTCTCCTCCATCCTTCTTTTTATCTGGACAGTCGAATGACTTGTGCCCATTCTTTCCACATGTGAATCATGTGATTACTCCACCTCTTCCTCTTCCTCTACCTCTAGTACAAGGAAACATGTTGTTATCAGCATATCCTCCGCTCTGCTCTGTATGCTGCCCTCTCTGTTCATCATGCTAGCCTCGCTGTGAACTTCCACCTCTCTCAGTTCTAGTCTGAGACTTTTTCCAGTCATCCCTGGGCTTCTAGTATTTATCTTGGGAAACTGATTTTACTTTGGGCTAACTTCCACCCCGGCCTCTCTAACCTTTCTTACTTCTCAGCTTCTCTTCATCTTTCAAATCCATCTGATAAGCATCTTCCACCATTTGGATGGTTACCATGCTCATCTCGTCCTAGATATCATACCTCAGGCCATTCATATACCTGGCAACTTTCTCATCATCGCTCTCCCGATGACCTGCCTTGATGTTCAGTTGATAGAATTCCTCCGTGTATTCTTTTACTGTTATCAACTTTTGTCTCAGGTTATGCATCCTCCTGAACATAGTAATTTGATAATCTCTTGGGATGAACTTTGCCTTCATCTTTGCAATCATTCGATCCCAACTTTTAATCTTTTGTTTTCCCTTGCAGTATCTATCTTCTTGTAGCTCGTCCCACAATAATGTTGTGTGTCCCTTCAATCTCATGACATCATGCCTAACTTTCTTATCCTCTTTGACATCTTCATAATCAAAGTATGTATCCAGAGCTCTAATCCAATCTAGAAGCTCTTCCACATCCAGATTCCCCTCATAAACTAGAATGTCCATCTTCATTTTTGCACCCATCCATGCAATAGCTTTGATTAGACATTCATTGGCTGCATCCTTGGTTGCAACTTCTTCTTCTCGTTCAGATTCAACTTCATCCTCTGAATCGCTAAGATCCCCCACACTGGTTGTGCGTCTTTGCGCTATCTCCATATCTTTGAGTCTAGCTCGTAGATCACGTATCTCTCTTTCCATTTCTGGATTTTGTGATTGCCTACCCTTTCTTCTCAGGTTTTCTCTTTCCTCTATATCGGGTGACTGTCTATCCCATCTCCTTGGCGGCATGGTGAATTTCCCTTCTTCTCTGCTACAGAAAGCAAAGAAATTTTCTTGCTCTGATACCACTTGACATGTGTATCAGAGTGATCTCTATCCCTTCCTACCTCTTCCTGCCTGAAATATACAAGCAAGAATCAAAGCTCTGATACCACTTGATGTGTATCAGAGTGCTCTTTACCTCTTCCTGCATCTTCCTGCCTAAAATATATAGACAAGAATTAAGCTCCAATACCACTTGACGCAGGCGTGCTCCCCAGCACGTCCACTCATAGGACCTTTTCTCCTTTCTCGTCCCAAAGAACTCAAAGGTTCCCTATTTCCCTATCAGGAAATTTTTACCCACAGAAAACTCTTCATGAGATCTCCCCTAACGATCGGGAAATCGGACTTTGCAATTTCGCAAATCCTATGGTCGCGTGTTTGGTGCCTCACGATTCCCTGAAATCCGACGTGAGTCAACGTTGACCTTTTACCTTGCTATCGGGGTTCCTCCTATCAGGATTTTTCCACTTTCAATGTGAACAAATGGAATTACTGAACTCTGAACCCCGATGTGCTGATACTCTGATGCACGCATGGGTTGACTATTCAACGATCCCATCACCTTATCAGGATTTTGGACTTCGCGGGATCACAAATCCTAACACCAATGTTTCGGGTCTTTCCTTTTCCCAAAACTCGATATGATATCCCACCTGTCCTCTACTAATTCCACTGTGACCCCACACTGTCCCTTTAGTCTGTCGAGAAATCGGGTTTCAGAGTTTTTCGATTCCTGATGCAACGGTTTCTTTGTACTCAAGAATCCCGATACGCCGAACCCCGACTCCTCTCGGATCTTCTGATGCGTGTTCGAAATGATGGATGATTATGGACTCGTCGGGATATCGCAGGTCGCGATATCACAATTCCTGTTGCAATAATTTGTAGGTTCAATCTACGAAACCCCGATACACGATATATGTGTAGATCCAACGATCCTGGATGACTTGGATCAACGCTCTATCTATCCTGAACTTAAACCTTCGGGAATACACCACTGTATTTGCCCTGCATATCCATAAGATCTGACAACTCACAGAGATTCGTGGATTCTCCTCGGAGAATATCGACCGTCCGTTCAATCCGGATGAATTTTGTGAAAGGACCAAGTGTTCCTTTCTACGAAACTCGTTCTCCTACTCGCAAACTTGCGACACTTCCCTCGAACTTCAAGTTAAAACTTGTCCTCGTTTTTCTTCAATGAACTCAAAGGCCTATCCTTCTTGAGCTTTCTCCAACTCCTCGGTCTCTTAGAAAAAAGAGAACCCTTTGCACACCCTCCTGGCGGTAGCCTACAAACACTTCAAGTGTTTGGGTTTCTCCGATCCTACGCACACCTGCAGTAGCAGTCCTTCAAAGATTCTGCTCAGATTCACCACTGAAACGCTCCTTAGCCTGCGCACTTCTTGCATGGTCCTATAACCCAATTTCACTTATGGGTGAACGATAACAAGAGTTAAACTACCTGAGCCTCCGTCAACACACTCCTTGCGGATGACTTCAACTGCACTCCTTGCAGGAATCCTTTCTCAGATAGAGAAACAATTGAAACTCATTTCTTCTTCCCTCATATTTCAAACTCAAACATGAAATCTCATACACAACAATAAAACAATTGCATAACAGGAAAACAAACACTCATGATCACATCACTTAACATCAACACACAGAAAAAAGACACAAAAACCATGGATTTGAATCAACTTCTTCTATTAATTCAAGATCTATACATGGATGTTCTTCTACAGCTCTCTGCTATTCTCCCGTGCTCTTCCTGCTTCAACTATTCCTGAATAATGTTACAATGTACAATGAGGGTGTCTATATCCATTTTCCCTCCTTCTTTCTAAAACTGTCTAATCTATGAATTCAAGTCTATCTACCTGCATTAACTATATTAAATGCTTCCTATCTACTAAGGACGAGAGAAAATCGCTCAAGGTCCAATACAATATACAAAGGCGCTCCTTCATAAATGGCTTCATTAAAGATTTGGCACATCAATTTCAAAAATATTTTCAAGCAATTTATCATGTGCTCAAAAAAATACATTGCGCTTGCTCCACGCTCGCTTGATATTTGCGATGCTCCTGCATCACCATATATACTTGAAATTCAAAGACATGAGAATCTCTCTAAAGCTAGGAAATTTTTCAAAGTTGGCGCCCAGGTTTTTTGGCCCCTTCGATATATTAGCTCGAATTGGACCCATGGCATATCAACTTGCACTTCCTGCAAATTTAAAAGTTCTTAATGTTTTTCATGTTTCTTTATTGAAAAAGTATATTCATGATCCTACTCACATCATTGATTTGAAAAATGGTGCAGGTGGAATGAGAAGGCAAGTTCCAAGAGGAACCTCTAAGCATTCTGGACAAGAAAGAAACAATACTATGGAACAGAGCCATCTCCCAGGTAAAAGTGCAATGGAAGCACTTTAGTTCTGAGGAGGCCACTTGGGAATTGAAGGAAGATTTGCAGAAATCTTATCCAACCCTATTCTGAGAGAGGAATGAACACTTAGGACAATGTTGTACTTAAGGGGGATAGGATTTAAAATCCCCAAAAATAGTTGATTATTAAAGTATAAGTGTACCTGGGAATAAATTTGAGTTTTTAGAAAATTCGGATTTGGAAATTATTTGCCATTTATGGCAAATCCGAATTTGGAATTTGATTATTGTAATAAATTATTTATGATTGTTGGGAAAAGATTTGACTTTCCCAACTAACTTGTTTGATTGTGACACATGGAAAAGACAAAAGTTTTTATAAATTAAATGTTGGAAGAGAAATGGAACATCCAGGTTAAAAATAATTGATCATGATTCCATGAGTGGGGAACAGATTTGAGTTGCCTCAGGGATGATTTTTACAAGTGGAAAATGAGGGATCTAACCATTAGTAGCCCCTAAAAATCAGGGATTTGTAAATATGTGAATTTCCCAAGGAGGGAAGGAAATACCTAGGCACAAGATGCATATAAATACAACATATGGAGGAGGCATGACATTGCTTAGTATGTTGGAGAAAGAAAACTACTTGTTTTTATGAACACTGTTAGTGTGAGAAAGAGAATTTATGATCTCTAGAAGGTGACTGTAGCAAAGGAGGATCATCTATGTTTTCCTGTATGGACTCATGGTCAATCTAGGGGGTGAATGGAGCAAGTAAAATTTGGATGTTATGTTCTATGGTTGGGTGGAACGTGGTTGTTTCGTTTGTGTCCCAACATCATTTTTCATATATGTACCTTTACTTGCATTCTGGTTAGTATTCTATTGATTATTAATTGTTAGGAATGTGATGGGTTATGTGATTTTATTATATACATATATATGTGCTCACTTGACATAAATAATAGAACTGTTGTAGGTTCTATAAATCATGAATATGGTTACATATATATAAATGATTGAATGTATACATATAGGTATTGATATGAAAGAAAATGATAGAATTGTTGTATGCTTATGTTATCATTAAATATGGTTATACATCTATGAACAAATTTGTATTCATATCTATGTGTTCATGCAAAAGAAACGATAGAAATGGTTATATTTTTAATATGAGTCATTAATATGTATATATGCATGTGGTTGTATAGGCATATATTTGTTCATGTATAAAGAAATTTCCTATTGACCATTGATTTGAATGTATGTATATTCAATTACAATTTCAAACTATACAAGTACCATAAAGAATAGATAGAATGTATAACAGTCCACATTTATATTTACATATTTATTTATTTCTAGAACCACAGAAACAATGATTCAATAGTCTAAAAATGCATGGTAAAGTAGTTGTTACATTCATTGAATCTTGTTCAAAATAGTTTCAAATAACCTGCATATTCAATTGAAATAGTTACAAACAACATGTGTATCTATTTGAAGTGACTCAAATGATTACAGTGATCATAGGGAAAATATTCCATTACTACTTGTAGATAAAATCTAGGAAGAATGGCATAAGTGTGTGAGCCTAGGTTGGAACATGAATACCTTTCCGAGCGAGAGGAATTTCCTTGATTCGCTCCCTATGATTTGTATAAACCTGCAAAGGAGAAAAATGATAAATTTAACAAACTATGATAAGTAATTTAATGATAAAAAAATAATAAACAAGATAAGACAATACTTATCTTGAGTCAACATAGAATCAGTTCGCCACTGATGCTTATGCGACGATCTGTCTAGAAGCCAAAGGGGGAGGAGTGGACCCAAAATCAGCTGATGGGTATCATCACAAAAACAAGATAGGGCCCCATCATTAATTTATTGTAACTTTAAATAATACTTTTATGCATAGATTATAAGAAATAAGTCACACAGTGTTAAAATAAACAAACAGAGCATAGTTGTGAAACCCCACAGAGGGTAAAAACAATTCCTTGTATAAACATAAGTTATAAAGTATATAGTGTTAAAATAAACACATAGAGGACAGTCGTGAAAGCCCAGAGAAGGTAGACAATGCCTTTTGCATACCCAAAGCTTAACTATAAATTACACAGAGTTAGAATAACACACATAGAGCATAGTTGTGCATCCCACAAAGGGTAAAAGAATTCTCTTGTATATGTATAGAGCGTAGGATTACGATTTATGCAATGTTTTATAAGTACAAGGAATGCAAATAAATTTAATACGAAAAATATCACAGGCTCAGTTATGAATTCCCCATATGGGTAAGTAACTTGTGCGTAGACAGAGAATTAAATTACGAGTTATGCACACAGTGAAATCATGAAATTCCCACATAGGAAAATCAATTACAATTCAAAGGGATTTAGACAGAGTACACAAATTTTTCTACCATACTGGTCAATGTAAATTGAAGTAATTTATGATTTGCTATTGAAAATACATAAGGTGGAATTATAAAGGAGAAGGTGGAAATCGCCCGATACATATGCATTTTGCAAACACCAAATGTAAATTTCAAGCAAAGGGATTATTTGGTGCCCTATATCTATTGTCGTATGGAGCTTAGAATTTAACTCACAAAACATAAGATTTAGTGTTACCTTGCACACAGAATACGAGTTACGAAATAACCACAGAAGGATTGGTTGCCACACTCTTTCACGAATCTACATATATTATTACATAAAATTACACAAACTGAATCTATGAATCTCATGGAGGGTCTATCCTATGTCTATATATATATATATATTAGCATAGAGATAAATAATGAATCCCACAGTGCGGTAATAAAGAGCTTGACTCTATTAAACTATACATTTTTCTTACGCATGGTATAAATTTAAATGTACACAGAATGATAATCTAATTGCTAAGACAAACTTCTGAATTGTTATAGTGGTTCACATTTTACCCAGTGCATAGATTTTGGGATTCCCTTAGATAATAAACGTATTTACATGCATAATTAATAATGGTTAACAACATTATATAATAGATGTAAGAAACACTAAAGAATCATCTGGTAAAGAATAACTCTAGGCCATGATGGAACCCTGGGAGAAACACTTGTTGGATCATGTTGTCATTGATTCCAAAGGATTGATGTCAAAGCATTGATTTCAAAGGAACAATGTCTTGCCATAGTATATTAATGTAGTTATTGATGGATCATGTATTGGCATTGATGTCAAGAGGATTCATAGTCATATCCATAGATGAATATGGATCAATGATTTGTAGTTGTATTGATGTAAAGATGACTCATTATTGTCTCATCCTGGTTGTACAAATGGATGAACTCCGAAGTAGTCCCATTATGGTGAAATCCCTCATGGGAAGATGCTTTGTGGTGAAATCCAAAGGTCATGGTTGTACAAATGGATGAATTCCAAAGTGGTCCTCTTCTGGTGAAAGCCCTTGTGGGAAGACGCTTTGCGCTGAACTCCAAAGTGGTCCCATTATAGTGAAAGTCCTCGCGGGAAGACACTTTGTGGTTAATTTATCCTAGTAGTATGGTTAGAGAACCCATGCTTAATTTTGAGATTAATATCAATGAATTTGTTAGTGAAACTATACTAGATGGATAGTGTTTGTCAAGCCATTTCTGGTGGTATGTGGAACGTCACATAACTCCTCACGGTTTGAGAGTTATGTCTTTACAAAGTTGGAGGACCCCCATATGTTGGCTTGAAGCCCCAAAAGGTCAAAGAAGTCAAAGTTCTTGTAAAGATGATATTATTTAAATAATAAAGTGAAGTGACATAATCAAAGAGGATTAGTGTGTCGAATACAATACTTACCTCTCTTAAATGTAATAGCGAGTGGTAAATATATTGCAGACCAATATGACACCCACCATTAACATGGCTTCCAAACCTATTCAATGCTGGAACATGTCATAAGTCGGGTAGGGTTAACGTTGTTAGGTATAGGTTTATTCATGGCACAATTGCAGAGCCCTATCGTGTTATGGGATATGATATGTCAATGTCTGCATTGTAATAACCACACTATAACAGTCCTCTTGTAATGATAACACATGTGCGCATAGTGACTATTCAACGTATTAGGTTA
>JZKD02S2124276.1:118655-129570 GCA_000966675.3 Picea glauca
TCAGAGATAAGATGCCACCATTCTAGCGAGTCTTTCACTCTGTATTTTTACAGTCTCTGTACATTTCTTTCATTAATAGAAATCGTGTATTACTGTATCTCTATTTTTATGGTTGAATCTCTGATATATTTCTATTATATTGCTGGATATACGTGATATCTCTGTTCATTTCTTTATTATATCCCCACTCTCATTTCGTGCCGAAAATAATCCATATCATTTTCACAACCTACTAATATTCCCTCCATGGTCTAAGCTCTAGGTTAATGATTACCTAGTTCGGGAGGCCCACGATGTCATGAGGGAAGATTGAGATAGTTACTCATGAAGAGTCTAAGGGGCACACAATAAGGCAAAGTCCTTATTCCTTATAATCAATTAGTCTCTCACAAGGTCGACCGAGTGGAGTGTTGACGCCAAGGGTTGGAAAAGCATCCAAAACAAGTCAAAGGTGAGTGGCACCCTTGGAGCACAAATTTTCGTCTTGAAGGGAACATCACGTAATCAAAAACTTGAGTCAATAAATCTAGGTGGTCTAGAAAACATTTAAATGATTAGACCTTGTTGGATTAAGTTAATTAATTAAACAATGAATTTATTAATTATAAATCCAAATAAAATTCTAATCCTAAGTCTAAAACTAATTATCAGTCTAAATTTAATTAAGAGACTAAATGAATTATGACAGAAGTTAAAATATTAGATAATAATCAAACTCTAGGAAAAAGGGGAATAAAATCTAAAGATTGGATAAATTGCACATGTGTGCAAGAAAATAATAGAAAGGGATTTTAAAATAGAAAGAAATAAAATATGAGATAATAGGTGTACACATTGAATAGTATCTAGAGTCAAGGTACCACTATTTTAACTAGAAGAATACTCTTATTCCACCTCTAACTAAGATCTAGTTAGGAGACACTAATTAATTGAGAATTTGGGGAACAAAGGGACAACTAAGAGAGAAAATAGGAACACATTGGGGAATGTGAGGAAAATTGGAAAATTAGATAACAAAAGTACAAAATGAAATATGAGTCAACATTGTTTATAGTTGAATAGAAGAGTTAGGGGAAAATTATCGCATATGGACAGAGATGGATACTTAACAGGTACAAAGCAATTTGGTTAGGGAAGATGCATAATAGTGTATTTACAATTGGAATCAATGGAATCGATTGGAATCACTTAGTCACATAAAGGAAAGAATGGAAAGACACAAAAGAACATGGAAAGAGAAACCTAAAACAAAAGCAATATCATCAGAGGGACATTTTTGAATAGTATGGTCATGACAGATCATTTGAAATCAAGTAACGGATTCTGTATATATATAAAAGAATTAAAAGAGGAAGAGACAATGAAAAATTAGCAAGAACTAGAAAAGAGGAAATGAATCATTTGCAGGTAGCCTACACAACATCTTGGAAGGAAGTCAAGGGAAGAGAAATCATTAGAGAAATACATCAGTAGCATATACATAGGGGGAGACATACAGACAGGGGGAGACATATCGATAGGGGGACTTATCCTTTTTCCCATGATGTCAAAAGAGAAGACAAAGAACAAATGCATGAAAACAAAGAGAAAGAAAAGTTGCATGGAGACAAGGGGATCATCCCCAAGAAGAGAAACCATTTTCCATTGATGTCAAAGGGGGAGAGTAAGAAACAATGATGTAGATCAATGGTCATAGGGGGAGCATGAGTGTTGGAGTATAAATGTTTCCATCAATGTTTCCATCAATGCCTAAGGGAAAGATTTTTGAACAATTGGTTTGCATTTATATCAACCCTTGGAACATTTTGGAAGGCCTAGAGATATGGTTGATATTAATGGTGATTTAGTTGTCATTGATGGAGTGTTTGATGTCAGCAGATGTGTTGGGTGCATTTGATGAAGTCTAAAAATGAATCCTCGTAGGTATGGTTATGGTACCCAAAATTGGTTGAGGAATATGTATAAGAAGGAAAACGTGCATGCAAGTAATACAGTCATGGATAGATAGTCCTAATCATGTTGTTTTCGGTGATTGGTGGTACACCACGTGGTTGCTCACGGTTGAGGAGTTATGAGGTCATGAATTTGGAATCCCTGGGGATGGGTTAAGAAGCCCCTATGGAATCCCCAAAAATGGGTTAAGAATCCCTTAATTGGTTGCAAGTCATTAATTAAAGGATAAAGTGGTTATAACAAGAAATTTCAAGAGGCCCTAAAGTTAAGGAAAGAGGTTACTCAAAAAAAGTATATACACACCTCAAGAAGCCACCCATAAGCACATTGACACACACATTATATTGAATATATTCTATGTGAGTAAGTGATTATTATATGAGATAACCAAGGAGATATAAGGAGAATTTTAGAGGGAATATGAAGTCAAGCAAGGAAAAATTCCAAGGGAGGATGAAGTCTTGTGAGGATGTGTTCTAATATATGTTATTTACATATCATCTTACCATTTTCGATATAACTTTATTGATACAATGTTTTTGACAACTAAAATTGGAGGATGTTAAGAAGACATATAAAGGTACATTTGGTATAAATTACATCTTCTAGTTTGTTATATTTTCAGAGATACCCTTTATGGAAAATAGGGATTTTGGCTAGTCCTGAAACTAGTCTCAAAAAGGTGTTCCAGGTAAAACAACCATAACTTATTCATACAATATCCAAGTTTAGTGATACCTAATGAAATGGATAGATTAAAATCCTTGTTATGGTTTGTATTATTTTCAGATCCATGTATCCAATATTCCACATGTGGAATGCTCTAGAAGTTCACTCTCTAGAATAAGCCAGAATTTAGAAAGGTCTGGCATATTTGCTATAACTCATTTTCTATGATGTTTCAAGCAATGAAACTTGGAGGAATTGTAGAGAATATATTGAAGAATATTATGTACAAGTTTCATACCTTTTTTCATTACAGAGACAAATTTATTCTTGTTGAAATTTAGGGTTTGTGACTAATCCAAAAAATAGTCTCGAGAGACTAAGGAAAAGTTTTATGAAGATGTTATTCTCTTGTTGTTGAAGTTGAGGAAAGTCTACAAGAATGTGATCACATACACCAAGTCTGTTATAGAGTTACATGTATGTTTATATGAATGTTTTTAGGGTTACATTTTGATGATGTTATGGTGTATGCTTGAGGAAAGTCTTTGGTATGTTGTTAAGGCATTGACACATTGTAACATCCCTCTCTATTGAGCACACTTTTGTTGACATATTATTTGAGGAAAATTGCATGCAAGTGATCCAACTATGGTACATTGTGATTTTGTTTCGATTATTTATTATACATGATGATGATGATGATGTGTTGCGACTTATTTTTATTTGTTGTATATGTGTTGGTATATGTTATTGACAAGTTTTTGTGAGTGTGAATGACACATGACAAGTTATGGATGTTGATGGAATCAATGGACTTCCTTGGACTCCATATTGAGTCAGGGACTGAATTATATTTTTATTGAGTATTTAATTTTAGGAACTTGTGGCATATGATTGATTACAGTATGATTTATGTATATGGATTATTGACACAGGTTTTATTAGTGGATGCATGTTTGACGATGCTTGCTAGTCCGACTCACATAAGGAGTAGAGGGGCCATGCATAGAAACCAAACATTGAGGGAGAGGTGTGGCATCATCCCTATCACAACCTACTACACTCTTGTCGTGGTATGATTTGTACATTAACAATTACCTAGTTTGAGAGGATCACAATATCATGAGAGAGGAGTGAGATAGTCGCTCATGAATATTTTAAGGGGTGCACAATAAAGAAGAGTCCTTATTCCTTAGAAGCCCTTAGTCTCTCACAAGGTCGATCGAGTGGAGTTTTGACTCTAAGGGTTGGACAAAATTCCAAAACCAACCATAGGTGAGTAGAACCCTTGGAACACATAGTTTTTTCTTGAAGGGAATGTCACTTAATTAAAAACTTGAGTCAATAAATATAGGTGGCCTAGAAAACATTTAAATGATTAGACCTTATTGGATTAAAATAATTAATTAAACAATGCATTTATTAATTATAAATCCCAATAAGATTCTAAGCCTAAGTCTAAAACTAAGTCTAAGTATAAATTTAATTAGGGACCAAATGAATTATGAAATAAGTTAAAATATTGGAGAATAATCAAACTCTAGAAGAAGGGGAATAAAATCTAAAGATTGGATAAATTGCAGATGTGTGAATGAAAATAATAAAAAACAATTTTTAAAATAGAAATAAATAAAATATGAGAGAATAGCCGTACACATAGAATAGTATCTAGAGTCAATATACCACTGGTCTAACTAGAATAAGAATCGTATTCCAACTCTAACTAAGATCTATTTAGGATACACTCATTAAATGAGAGTTTGGGGAACAAAGGGACAATTGAGAATGAAAATGGGAACAAATTTGGGAATGTGAGGGAAATTGTCTTTTACATAAGATAAAAATGTTAATTACTTGAGCCACTTGGGGAGAGTGTGACATGTGTCAGGATGAATAATCATAATTAATTAAATATAAAAAGTTAATTATTTGTTCATGAGGACATGTGTGAATGAAGAAATTTCTATTAAACAAATGGTGAAGAAGGAAAATAGATCTCTCAATTATTCTTGGTAAGACTGCCAAAATTATTGTGGAATGTGTTTTACTTGTTTGGGTAAGGATACCGAGCTTGAAGAAGGAGTCGAAGATCCTCCTTGCGAGGAAATCATGGAGATATTTCATTATGGTTTTTTTGTGTGGCCTCTTTTTGGTTGGGGGGGGCTAGAGGAAAGAAGATTACCACTAGCATTGGTTGGGAGGTATCGGTGCAGTTGTTCGATTAGCAAGCGAGGAACATGAACACGTTTCTTGGATTCAAGATTATCAGTATCAATGACCTTCTTTTGGTTTCCATAAATTGTAATTTGGTTATTATATTCATGAAAAAGTTGTAATTAAGCTTTCAATTCTAAATTTTCATAGATTAGACTGATTACTAAATGTGAATTCAAATTTCCTTTGAGATTAAATTTATGTATGTATAAATTTTGTGTATTGGTAAAATGTTGATGTCTTCAGTTAAATAAAGTATTATGAATGTGAAAATTGTTAATATAGGTAGATGCAAACTCATGTGCTTGATGTACCGACCGTAAGCATGGCCTTCAATTTGCCACATTACTGATGAATTAATTGGGAATAAATACATTAATTGTTATTATTATGGTTAGACTTGTAAATGGAATTTTTACATGTTCGATTTAGTAATAGAGATACAAATTTCATTCTAAATCGATGAATCATCTAGGTTCTTGTTATTTCAAGCTAAATAATTAATCATTTCAAGACAAGTTGTAGAATCGCTAGTTATCGATCCAAGTTTTTGTTTTTACAGCAGTCAATTATGCCTCTATAAACAAAGTTTGGTTATTTCATTTTTTTTTGTTAAACACACATTTGAAAGTCATAAATTAAGTTATGTTCAGTTGAAGATTATTGAATAAAACCAGTGGATAATATAGAAATACTTGTTTCTATAATGTATGTATATATCTGATCTACCAAGTTGTGTAGATTTGATTCAGCGTGTGGAAATTGTAGTATAATGTTACTCGTAGATATGGATCCTATGACATTCAATTAATAAGTTGATAATGCTTAGAACATTATAGTGTATTGGTACTAAAGATGAGCTAAGCAAAGCATCCTTTTGTAACTTCATTATCGACCTTAGAGGTTAGAAATTCAAATTCTTGTAATTATGTGCATTTTAGGTGATGTATGGTGGATTTGCATTTTAGGTGTGGAGGTAAACAAAGTTTTTGACTTTAATTATTTGGATGAACCAAAATACAAATGTATTGGTCCATGGTGTTGCACCTCTTTTGTCACCTAAATGAGAAAAACAAAGGTGCTTACAAGTTTATTTGGGTTAGTTAAGCAAGCTAGCAGTAAAGGAAAGGGTTAGAAGAATAAACATAAATGACTAAGGTAAGAATTAAACTAGGAAAGGAAAAAACAATTAAACTATTGTGCATAAGGACATAAGAACAATAAACAAACAAGACTCATGTCACCAATGGAAAGGATTGTATTAGTGAAAAGAAAACATCAAAGAGAAAGGGGACATTGGGTCCCTTCTTCCTCCAAGGGAGGGCTCTTGGACCCCCAAGATTGAGCTCTTCTTACAACTTGGAAACTTGAAAGAAATGGTGAAAGAATCCCAATCTAACCCACTCAAAAGGTGATGTGGATTTCCCAAATGGAATGGTGCTAGTATTCTCTTGATGAGAAAAGAGGTTTCTCCAAGAGAATAGAAGAAACATAAACTTGCAAATGAATTCCTTGAAAATGTAGTGCACGCATGGCCTTGCTTTATAGCACCACTTTGAGGTATTGTGAAACCATATTTTAGTGTGAAAAGCGGTTGTTTAGGGCACCTTTAGGTCTTTGACTAGCCACCCAGCCGGATCCAACCGAGATTTGGATATCAAATCGACTTGGAAGTTGAACCAAAGGTGGGTGGGAGGCCGACCAACATCATAAATGTGTCATTGTCAGGTGTGCGTGGCTTTTAGAGTCCACAGTCATGCATCATGCACATGTGCATTTTTCCTATGTTTCTTGATGGCGCATGTGCACGTGCGCCCTGTGTAGTCATAGCGCATCTTGATTTTATAACTGGTTGTATAGTACTGGACCTTTTGGAAATGATTTTTTGGTAATTTTGGTCCATGGGTGAACTCATAGCTGTTTGAAGATGTTGGATTCCTGTAACCATTTGTGGATGAAATTTCAGTGATAACAGATGTCTCCTGATATATGAGGTTAGGAACATACAGATAGTTGAATTTCATCAATGTTTCTTCTACTGAGAGTACCGTTGTAAGAAAGAGCAATAGTGAGAGCATCAAGAGTGACCCGTTGGACGGAGAAGGGAACCTGTAGGACCCAACCTTTCACAAGGTGTGGAAAAGAAATTGTGTACAAATAAGGTGGGCATGCCCCATGCTCGTGTCATGTAACTCACAAAAGGGTGTTTGTATAGTAAATGAAACTGTGTGTTGATGTAGACAATTGGAGCACCCTCCGGGGCGGTTTTGATAAAGGCAGAGGACAATTCTGATGAGGAACAATACTCTGAATAGTAGGCAATGACACCTGTAAGAAGTATCACGGATTCTATCGGCATTGATAGCCCAACAAAGTTCAGAGGTCTTCGGAAAATATAAAAAACAACTGCAATAGTCACAAAGTAAGACCCCCCATAACATGATAAAGTGTTGAAGTCGCATGTTATGGGGATCAATGACAGTAGAGAGCAATGATGGTTCTCCCTGTGTCATCCAAGACTCCTCATTGTAAAGGTAATGAGAGTCAAGATACTGTCTCCCTTCTGGAAACTATGTTGATGTCGACCAAAAGAGAGACATGACTCTAAGAAGAAAAGGGCTTTGTGAAATCCACTAGGTTAGGTCAGAAACTGAGGAGGTACATGGACGAAGTCAATATGTGTGGAGACTCAAGACTTCCCTTGGTTGGGAATATATGCGAAGTACAAGTGGCCGCAACCATTCAACTAGGTTGAGTGTCAGGGGGACAACGAGACATGGGATCAGTTGTGCTAGAGGTGGGACAAAGTGAACCAACTCAGAGAGTAGAGGTAGGTGGCATGTGGGATACTCGAATTTTATGGATGATTTCAACAAGAGTAGGTGATAAGGGATGCCCCAACCAAGGGTGCAATGGGTTTCGTTTTCCAAAAAAGGAAGAAGGTTGCCAAAGGTGACGATAAAAAGCTATGTAAGATGATGGAAACAAAAGGCTTAATTACAAAAATAATTAAGAAATCAGTGGGGATAATAATGCAGATACAGAAATGGGTGTCCCAGTGTAAGATGGCTTGGCCAGAGGATGGCGCAAGTTGGGTAAAAGAAAAACAAGTGGAGGGTTGGGGCCCCATAGGCGGGTTTCTGTAGTAGGGAAATGTATGGAGGGCAATCTGAAGATGGGAAAAACGACGGTGGATAAAGTGGATGGTAAATGATGTTGCAGGAGTGCATTCAAAATAAAACCATGAGAATGTGCCCAGAGAGTCTATTGGGTAGGCTAGAAAAATGAGGAGAAGGAGTATGTGGTTGATTCATGACATGATGTAAGACTATCGGGACTCCCATCCATAAAGGTTGAAACATCATGAGTGTCAAAGTGCCAAGGGGGGATATGAATGGGACAACTCGTGGGGGAGAGTGATACTGGGCGATAGTACCAAAAATGTAGTGGAAGTGACAGTACTACAAAGCCTTATATAGGGACCCTAAAGGAAAATTTTAGAGGGTGTGACTGGAGATGCAATTGAGATTCAGAGGGAATGATTACATGCCAGTGTCGATTATATACCTGAAGGGGTCGTGCTGGTGTGTGATGACCAAGTACCTGCACACATGACAACCAAATACCCAATGTGAACAATATATGAAGATAATCCAACATATAATCGTTTATTTGATAATTTTGAACATGAGCATGCGTACCTGAACGGGGTATGCAAAAATGGCTCCCCCGGGGATAAGGATGAAAAATGGCCTGGGGAATGTCTTGATGTAGATGACGGGGTGTTAATCCCATGGCTGAAGACAAATGTAAAAATGGACACTCGGAGCTCCCAGAATTGAGTCTGGAAGTTTGGCAAAAAGGGCCTATATATAGCTGTGGGGCCCACATTGCCACCTCATTTGTACTTGTTGCTATAGTGGTTAGAGAGGAAATTGCAAAGTAGATTCAGAGATTCTAGGAGTGTGAGGAAGCCGATCTGGGAGGTGCGAGAGTCAGGTTAGTGGTCTCATCCTCCTGTACAGTAGTTAGGTGTCAAGTTTTGGGTAGGACCATATGGATGGTCATACGGTGGATTTTTAGGGTTGTGCCCCCCTAAATGTGTGGGTGATCGATGACAACCAATGCATGAATGCGCATCTATAATGGGCATAGCCGCACAGGGGGGGCGCACTATTTGGGAAAATAGGTGCATATGGGGTGCACGCCTATTTGAAGCACAACCGTACATATGTGTGCGGCTGTGTTGCTGACAGTTGTGCATGAGTGCGCAACTATGTATTGAACAGGCGTGCATCAAATGCGCACCTGTGGGCTTAACAGGTGTGCATACATGCACTCCTGTGGGGTAAAAAAGTGTGCATGGTTGCATGCCTGTGAGGAAAATAGTCGTTCCTTTGAGAAAAAGTTGAGGGTGAGAAAACTTATCTCCCCCCCGGCCCTTTTTTTTGGGGGGGGGGGGGGATATTTTGGTGTTTTTGTGATGGATGATCGATTATTGTATATGTGGATGCAGGTGATAATTTGGGATGATGTTGATTCATTGGTGGGAGAGGGATTGAACCTGACTAAGGGTGGTTGTGAGGGATGAGGAGCCGATGGTTCATGGTTCTTTGGCATCATGTGGGCTGCTGAATTTTTTTTGAGTGCCCACTGTTGAGAGCACAAGAGTATATGCTACAATTCCTGATCTCAATGTGGAGTCCGAAGTTGTAGTGTTTTATTGTTCATGGGGAGCACTTGGCATTCTCTGCTGAGGAGTATGTCTATTTTCTGACTGGGCTCCCTTTTTGAGGAACCCTGCTACTGACCGAGCTAGTGGTAGTTGGAGAGGGGTAGTTGGCTACCCTTTCCCAAACATATTGTTCGGGGGAAGATTTTATGTCTTGGTCAGTGGTGAGGATTGGGGCAATGGATTCCCGTGTACATCTTTGGATGGCATTGATGGTTGTGAGAGTGCATGGGTTACTCACGATTCAACATGTCAGTGGTGGCCAGCTAAGGATCATGCAACGAGCACTAGGGGGTGAGAACTCATCCTGGGGCTTGATGTTGCACGCCAAGATGATCAGACAACTCACCAGGTGTCAAGTGGCCAACTCAGGGGATTTTTCCTTTGGATAGATCCTTGTGGATTGGTTTCTAGAGAGGGTGTCGATGTTTCACCTAAGAGTGTTGTTATACCCACCAAGAGTGCGAGGGTCGTGACCACGACAAAGGTCGATGATTTTGGTTCATCATGGGCATGGGGAGGGTGGCCCCTACTTCATGTCTGAGGTTGCACAGGTGTGGTGTCAGATTCCATAGATCATATTGTAGTTTCCATACAGTGGGATGGATTTCCGTGATGATCCTGAGATGATATTACCTTCGGGAGAGGGAGTCGATCGTCGAGGTATGATGTGTTGTTTACTGGTTTTGTTGATTTTTTTTTTTTTTAGATAGTATAGCATATGGTTGATATTTGTATGGATGTTGATGCTATCATGTTTAGTTTGTGTAGATTTGGGACCACATGGACGAGAGGTTGAGCTGATCCAAGCACCAGCCTGCTAGGGGCCTGTGAGACCACCGCGGGGAGAGTTGCGAGTAGGGGAGAGGCAATGTCAAGAGGATGTTGGGGTGAGGCTTGATGATGATGATAGAGTGGCCCAGAGGTGTCATTATGATGACCCTGGGGCAGGGCCGTCACATGATCCTTTGGCTGAGGCTGAGGGAGAGTTTGATGATTTTTGTCGTCGACTAGAGGTAGTTCTACAGGGAGTTCCCAAGAGGATGTAGGTGTGGATCCAGGATGAGGGGATCTTGGAGCAGAGTATTGGGATGCCAGTGGAGTTGTGGACCTTGATCCACAAAGCATTTGTAGCCAAAGATGTGATGACTCGATGGTTGCCTCTGAGACCTGGGGGACCTGGAGCTGGTGGGGTACCTCAGCCAAAGGGAGGACCGGGTGGTGGAGCACTAGAGGCGCCCTGAGGGATATTATATGTGTAGTTGTGTATCTGATATAGACTAGTGAGCCCATTTTGTATAGTTGTGACATCCAATTTTGTATTAGTAGGGATGAGATGATTCACTT
>JZKD02S2124276.1:138463-149286 GCA_000966675.3 Picea glauca
AACTCAGGACAAGTGGTGGCCAAAGGCATAAGGACAGAAAATAATGTATATGTGCTGAAAGAAAATAGAGAAGAATGTCATCTAAGCAAACATGATGAAAGCTGGTTATGACATAGGAGACTTGGACATCTAAAATTTGACCACTTAATCAAACTCAAAAATATCGAGGCAGTAAAAGATCTTCTGAGAATATCAAAGCCCCAAGATTCAATGTGTAAACCCTATCAAGTAGGGAAGCAAAACAGGACACAGTTCAAGTCCAAGATCTTTACTTCAACAGAGAAACCACTCCAACTAGTTCATATGGATTTATGTGGACCATCAAGACAGGAAGGCACAGGGAAAGAAAACTACTTCATGTTGATTATCGATGATTACTCCAAACTTACTTGGGTTTCCTTTCTCAAAGAAAAAGCTAAAGCATTTGAGAAGTTTAAAATATTTAAGGCTTTAACAGAGGCTCAAATAGGTAAGAGGTTAAAGGCAGTAAGATCAGATCGGGGAGGATATTTTATGTTAAGAGACTTCAAGGAATTATGCGATGAACATGGGATCAAGAGAGAATACACAATCCCAAGAATTCCACAACAAAATGGAGTTGTTGAAAAGAAAAACAGAATAGTGCAGGAAATGGCTAGGTCAATTATGAATGAGAAGAACATTGGTCAAACATACTGGGTAGAATCAATACACATAGTAGTCCATGTGCTTAACAAAGCCCGCCTCAGACCACAAAGTGACAAGACACCTTATGAATTATGGTTTGGAATACCTACCTCAATCAAACACTTCAGAGTCTTTGGGAGAAAATGCTACATAAAGAATAATGATGAGAACCTCGACAAATATGATGAGAGGGCTGATGAAGGTCTCTTCTTAGGGTATGCTACAAACAGTAAAGGATACAGATGCTATAATAAGAGGCTGCATAAAATGGTTGACTGTATTGATGTAAAAATTGATGAAGGAATCCCAGAAAGAGAGGTATATAGTAATGAGTCTTCTACAGAAGACACAACTAAAGCTGATGATGAACAGGTCCAGGAATCAAAAAATGAAGAATCTGAATTAGATGAAGACTCAAACACTCAGACAGACTCAAATCAATAGTCAACTACAAATTCCTACTCCAGAATCATTCAAAAGAATCATCCTGCAAGTCAGATAATTGGAGAAAAAGACAAAGGTGTACAAACCATGAGAAAGCTAATCAAAACTACTAAACAATCTCATATAGCTCTCATATCCATAATGGAACCCAAGAATTTCAATGAATCCAGCAAAGATGATCACTGGGTTAAAGCAATGAATGATGAACTTGATCAGATTGAGAAAAACAATACGTGGGAGATGGTTGAAAGACCTGAAGGTAAGAACATCATTGGATCCAAATGGATCTTTAAGAATAAATTGAATGAGCAAGGACAAGTTATCAGGAACAAAGCAAGGTTAGTCTGTAAAGGCTATGCTCAGATAGGAGTGGATTTTGGTGAAACATTTGCGCCCATAGCAAGATTAGAAGCTATCATAATGTTTCTTGCCTATGCTTGTCATAAAAGGTTTAAAGTCTACCAAATGGATGTCAAGACAGCCTTTCTAAATGGATATTTATGTGAAGAAGTCTATATGGAACAGCCAGAGGGTTTCAAACTGTCTAACAACCCTAACTTAGTATGCAATATGAAGAAAGATTTATATAGTTTAAAATAGGCCCCTCGAGCCTGGTATCACAGACTGGATACGTATCTCAAAGACAAAGGGTTCAAGAGAGGAATAGCTGACAACAATCTGTATATTAAAATAAAGGATAATAATTTGCTCATCGTACTGGTCTATGTAGATGACATCATCTTTGGATGTAATAAGGATTCATTGGTACAATGGTTTTCTTTTGCCATGGAGTCTGAATTTGAAATGTCTATGATAGGAGAACTGTCATTTTTTCTCGGTCTGCAAATTACTCAGAGGCACGAAGGGATGTTCATTTCTCAAGAAAAATATTTAAGAGAAATGATGAAAAGGTTTCAAATGGAAGATTATAAACCTATGGGTACAACTATGCTAACTGGATGTAAATTAAGCAAGGATGATAATTCACTTGATGTTGATCAAAGATCATATCGATCAATGATAGGAAGCTTGTTGTACATCACAGCATCTCACCCAGACATAATGCATGTTGTAGGAATGGTAGGAAGATATCAGGATGCACCTAAACAGAATCATTTGCAAGCTGTCAAAAGGATATGCAGGTATTTGAAAGAAACAATGACTTATGGTCTGTGGTATCCCATAAATCAAAATCTTTAGCTGACTACTTATTCAGATGTAGATTGGGAAAATGGTGTCGATGAGAGAAAAAGCACCAGTGGAGAAGCATTCTTCCTGGGTGACTCCTTAGTATCCTAGCTTAGTAAAAAGAAGGGTTCCATTTATTTATCAACCACAGAAGCAGAGTACATTGTTACTGCTACCTGTTGCACTCAGGTATTATGGATGATTCATACACTTGCAGATTTGGAGGTAAAATACACTTCACTGATCCCAATTCATTGTGATAACACTAGTGCCATCAGTGTGTCTAAAAATCCTGTATTCCACTCCAAGACCAAGAATATTCCCATAAAATAAAATTTTCTGAAAGAGCAGGTCACCAATTAGATTGTTCAGGTCAATTACATTCCCACTATAGAGAAAATTGCAGACATCTTTACTAAACCTCTAGCAAAGACACCATTTGAATATCTCATACAGAATTTGGGTGTCATCCCGTCTCACATCTAAGAGAGACCATCCTATTAGGGGGAGTCCTGTATTGGTTGCATATCTAATACCTCCTAAAATTAATGCAACAGCTTAGGCAGAGCATGTTTTCTTTGACATCGATGTCAAAGGGGGAGAAAAGAATAGGGGTGCCTTTGTTTCCATCAATGCCAAAGGGGGAGATTGTTGGAAGGTTTACAGTTGGGAGTAAGCTTGTCATTGATGGCAAGAACAACAATGGCAAAGATCATCAATGACAAAGATCAGCGATGGAAAAGAATAGCGATGGAAAGAACAATGAAATCGTGAGGTGATGAAATTGCAAGGTGGACAAAATCACGAAGCGGCGAAATCATGAAGGTGGACAAAATCGCGAAGCAGTGAAATCATGAAGTGGCGAAATCGCGAGAAGATATGGACCGTCAGATCTGTTAGTAGACAAGAAGAATGTGCAGAAGAGGAGGATAGATCTCAGGCGTCAAATCTGAGCATCAAATTCAATCATCGTTGGATCATGAAGGACCTACATGTTCATTAAAGTGCAAGGAGAAATGGGCTCACAAAATCCCTAAAGAAGGAGGACTGTCCATCTTCAGGCAGGACACATGGTGATAGATCATCATGTCACTGACTGGAAAGTCAAAGGAACAGGGTTCCCTAACCTATTTAATTTTCTATATGCGAAATCACGAAACTATCTTAGCCGTCAGTTCGAGGTTTGTTCTAGACCGTTGATTTGAGCTCCATCTCATAGCTTCACCTATCGCGAATTGGAGAGGTAAGAAACATAACCAGCGAAATCGTGATATGAGAAATCATGATATAATCCCAACCGTCAGATCAAGGTGTGTTATGAACCATTGATCTGATCTCCATCTTGGAGCTTCGCCTATCGTGACTTGGAGAGGTAATAAACATAACCATCGAAATCGCGATATGCAAAATCATGATTTAATCCCAGCCATTAGATCAAGGTGTGGTCTAGACCATTGATCTCATCTTCATTTTAGAGTTTCACCTATCATGACTTGGAGTGATAAGAACCTCTATCAAAGGAATCATGAGATGCAAATTCATGATGAGATCTGTACCGTAGATTCATAGAGATCGTGGACCATTGATCTAAGCTTCATTTCGGAGTTTCTCCTATCGCGACTTGGAGTGAAAAGAAGTTCCATCGAAAGAATTTCCAGATGTGAATTCACAATGAGATCTATACCGTAGATTCATCGAGATCGTGGACTATTGATCTCAGCTCCATCTCGGGGTTTCGGGGATCGTGACTTGGAGAGTCGAGATGCCTCATCTCCAAACTCACGAAATGCAAATTTACGAAGAGCACTTTATGCATAAGTGCGTGGTCTCAGCCCATGGTCACACCATCGAAGAGATGAAGAGAAGAGTACATCCAGACAAGCTTCTTTTTGGCATTTCGGGGATCGCGACTTGGAGAGTCGAGATGCCTCATCTCCAGATTCACGAAATGCGAAATTGCGAAAGCACTTTATGCATAAGCGCTTGGTCATAGCCGTGGTCATATAAAGGAAGGAGCCAGCACAGAAAAACTCTATTTCGAAGTTTCAGAATTCGTGACATGGAGACTCAAGATGTCTCATCACAGAATCTATGAATTGCGAAAGTGAGAAATGGGTAAATAACAAAAGAACCCATCAGAGTAAATCCAATGATGCAGGTGAATATAAGCATAATCGAAGGGCTATTGTTGCACGTCACAGTGTAATTTCTAGAGGACTCGAAGACACTTCGGGGTGATTGACAGAGGATATGAAGAGTCTCTGGGAATATTCAAGAGGGATGAAGATGTTCATGGAGGTGATTGATAGCTGGATGAGCATTGAATCTTGTAACTGGAACAGAGAAGGTGAGCTTGACTATCACAGAGAAGATGAAGAGTCTCAAATTCCAGAGAGGCTAAGGAATCTCAGCATAACATACAGTGATGCTAAACAAGTGGAAAAACGGCTAGAGAAGCTAAAGAGTCACAATGATGATCAGACAGAGCACTCGAGTTGTGGAGGATATTGTCGCAGTGTGAGTATGCAAAGGTGTTGTGTGCATTGCATGCACAAGGTGCACAAAAGCTATAAATACACATTACAGAGAATAGTTGTGGCTGTTGTTGTTGATGGAATTGTTGTGGATGTTGTTGTTGAAGGTCATTCATGCATGAAGAAGGATCAGAGTGCAGCAGCTGAAAATAACAGAAGAAGCATTGTGCAGCGAATGGACATGGCGCACAGAGCATAAAAAGAAGAAGAACAGAATGGGCAGCGGATGCATGCTGGAAGACAGTGAGTAAGTCTGAGTAGCAAAATCTTGCAGAACAGTGATGAGACTGGTAAGTTGTTATTGAACACTATATCACTGTAATAGGTTTCAGTATTTCATATTCATAATCAAGGGTGGTTGGTAGGTGCTAGGGAGGACTGGTGTCCTCAGAGGTTCAAGTGGGGGCTTGAGCACAGGGAGTGGGTTCTTCCTTCTAGTTGGTGCTAGAGAAACTAGGGAGTTGGTGCTTCCTTCTAGTTGGAGCTAGAGAAACCAAGGAGTTGGTGCTTCCTTCTAGTGGGTGTTAGAGAAAAACAGAGAGTTGGTGCTCTCAGCAAGTTGCAGCTTGCAAAACAGAGGTTGTAGCCTCACAATGAGTTGGTGCTCAAACGTATGATAATGTAAAGAATGTAAATAATACTTATCATATAAATAAGAAGAGGTTTTTACCCTGTATGGGTTTCCTTGGTAAATTTTTGTCTCTGTGTTTCTCATATATGTGACTGATGTTGAATGTGCCATTGTTCATTTCCCTGCATTATTGTGATCATCATTGAGTGCCTTGTAAATATTTTAAAAGAAGCATAGTTGTTTAAGCATGGTGACAACTGATTCACCCCCCCTCTCAGTTGTTCAACATATTGAACCAATCTACATGCCCTGATGGGAGAAAAAATTTTGTTTCAACTGCGTATATGCAGTTTTGGTTAAGAGGCGTGAAGGCTTCCTATGAAAGAAAGAACGCTCTGTGGTGGAGTGCATCAAATGCGTAATCAGGGGTAGTTAAATCCTCGAGGATATCGTCATCACAATGAAACTGGCGTGAATATAGGGGATTGAGAGGAGTGATCTCGGTGACTGTCACTGTGGAATTATCTCCTTCTGATAAAGATGTAGGGGGATTGATGGATGGGGATTGCGATGGTTCACTTGACATAAACCAAATATCCAGATATTGTGGGTTAAAAATGGTAATTGGGCGTAGAATGTTCGTGGGAAAATGAATTGGAGAATTGGGGGGATTTGGGGGTAACTCCTCATATAAATCATCTAGGAACCATGGGGGAGAAGGGAGTGCCTCAGGTGCTGGTGGGAAGATATAAACCATATGAATTGATAGGGTAAGGGTATTTATCAGGTCTATTGGAGAAAGGGAGGTATGATTTTGAATAGGGGCTAGTTGATGACGCATGTATTCAATGATCATAGGACATTGATATGTGAAATGGTCAAGTGATTCGCATAGAGAGAAAGGACATCTCATGCATTCGTTGACTAAGGTTGTGACATAATGGATGTCAGTGACAGGAGTTGAGGTGGGTGTTTTCTGAAATCTATTTCATACAGTTGTTAGTGTCTATCAAAATTGAGGTAATGGTTGATAGTGGTGTGTGTAATGTCCATATTCTGAACAAATGGCAAATGCAAATTTGGTTTGCAGTCCTTTGTTACTTGTGTTTTGTGAGATAGCAGCAATACTGGAGGAAGAGATGAGCAGTGGTGATGTTCGAGGGAGTTGGATGAGATTACGTAACTCGGGGAGAGATGGGACTTTGTTGGTGGGGTGTCCATATTTCTCATATAGCACGCAAGGAGGTTGGAGGGAGGGGGGAAGTGGAGATGTGGGTTTCTTCTTCGTTCGCCTGCGCCCATCTGTAGTAGGGGGGTTAGGGAGTGGGGGTGTAGAGGGTATGGTGGGAGTGAGTATGGGAATCTTCATTGGGATTCCTTCTAGTTGGGGAGGGAGGGATGGTTGAGGAACCATCTCAGGTGGATGTAAATACCAAACTTGGATTCCCATCACCATATTAGGAACGGTAAGCATTGCAACAACCTGGAAATCTTGTACACCTGGTGGGGGGTAAAATAAAGGTATTTGGGTAAGGGATTGGGGGATTGTTTCCCAAACTAGGATCCGGCCCTAGGGAAGATCATGAACGGGTCGAGTTGAATTACTTCTAGGGGATTCTTGAGGAAGAAGTTATGTGACTAGTGGGACGTCAAGGATGAAAGATGCCTCGGTGGGAGGGATGTTAGTTTCAATTGTCATTCTGTTGGAGGATACGACACATACTTATGTAGAGGGATGGAGGAGTGGTGGTGCTCTATGGTAGGTCCCTAGAAAGGATGGGTCTTTGAAGATTCTGGGGCCCATCTCAATGAGTGGAAAGGCATCGAGATTAGTGTGAATAAAATGGAGGATATTATCGATGTTGTATGAAGGGTTAGGTTCGTAATGTGATACTTGATTGATGGTAATGATCTTTCCATTATGGGGAAACATCATGGTTCAGAATACAGAAGAGGCAATGACCTTCATAGCATACATGTAGCTATGACCAAACAAGATATTGTAGTCGAGCAAGGCATCGATAACCTCAATGTCAATCAGAACGATTTTTCCCCTGAGCTCGACGGGGACATTTTGGAAGAGTCCTTCAGGGGATGAGGGTCTACCTTCATAGGCTCTTAAGGTAATGGAAGATGGTATGAGTTCGAGGGAACCAAGTTTCTGCCATACAAATTTGGACATGATATTAGTGGATGCACCTTCATCAATGATGCATCAGTGAACTGTAATGTTCTAAATTTTTACAGGGATTTGAAAAGCAATAAGAGAAGGGAGGCGAGGTTCTCCATTATCGAGCTCAAATGTGATGAGTCAAGTATCGGCTGGGTCGACTGCTTCGAGGGTGGAAAGTAAGGACTTCCACTGGGTGGGACAAGTTTGGAGGACCTCTAAGACTGACATGAAAGCTGAGGATTGTGCCAAGTCATTGACCAAACTGTAATTATGAGTTTCCCTAGGTTGAGGATTGTGGACATTCTTGCGCAATGGGATGTGAGGAATATGAAGGGAGGTTTTAGTATCAGGGCGAGGAATTATGAGAGGGGGTCTGGTTGTGACTGGAATTGCTTTGAGGTAGTGGGAGTGAATTCAGGGGGTGTGCTATACTGTCGACTGTACGTTTGCAAAAGGACTTCTTCCTCACTGGTAAGGAGGATAGTGTGATCAACAGAGGTGCCCGTATTGGGATATTGTCCCAACTGTGGTGGGGTAAGTTGCATGTCTGGTTGGGTATTTATGACCCCTTGGTGTGGGATGGGGTTTTATAGTACAGTTGGGGGGTTGTTGCACATATGGTTGTGGGGCCTGCTGAGGTGCAGGTGGTGTTGAGGGACGTGGTCCATTCACAAAATCTTTCATCTGTTTAAAGTCATTGATTTGGGGGCAATGTTGAGTATAGTGACCAAACACACCGTAAAGGGCACAAGGGAAGGTGGTCCTAACATTGTTGTTGTTCCTTCCTTGACATTTTTTGTTGTTTCCTCCTTGGGGGTTTTGATTCTCCTGGTTTTGGTTGCCCCCGACAGACTAGTTCTGTTGGGTTTGGTTCTGGTTTCCTCCTGGTCCCAGATTATTATTGTTCCAATTTTTTCCTTTCTTTCTGGTATTGTTCGATTGATGGGGTGGATTTTCCATGTTCAGTTGTTCAAAATTTTGATATTGTTGAATGGGAGAGGGTTGAACAAAATTAACCCCAACGTGTGGTGGTTCTTGTGGTGGAGCCATAGGCTGTGGGGGCCTAGAAAATTGAAAGTACAGATTATGTTGAGGCAATGCTCCATAAGGTACATAGGAGGGCATGGAACTTTCACTAGTGCTTAGGGTATAGGCTGGGGTAGAGGGATTAGCGACACTTGGTTGGATAGGTGGGTGGTTTAGGGGTGTTGACAGGGGTTCACTTATGGGTGGAGTCAAGGCAACAGGGCATGGTTTTTGATAAGGTGGAGGAAGATAATAAGGGATTACTCCATATGCCAGAGGATATTGAGGTGAGCCATACATGGGTGGTTGTTGAGGCGGTGGGTTGTGGTGTGTAGTGTTACCATCAATCTGTCTGCTGAGTGAGACATCCCAAGTTTGTCTTGGCCAAATGGCATGGGTTTTGGGGCATCCGGGAGGACTGTGTATAGGTATCCAGACTGGGCGTAGATGAGTTCGAACTGTTGGTTCTTTCTAATGGCATCCTCTTCAGTCTAGGGGAAGATGGAAACCAAATCTTTGGAAAGGAGGGAAACAAGTGATTTGAGGAACCAATTGAGACACTATTGGGGGGTACCATCAACTTTATAGAGGCTACGTTGCCGACGCCATTCATGGATGTGGTCGAAAATATGTGTAGAGGTGGTTTGTTTGAAATATGAGAGTAGTTCAAGGCCATTGTCATGACGAATGGGAATTGAAAGAACGTCAAAAATGCTTTGGCCTTCAAAAGTCACGTGGGACCCAAATTTTTCTTCGACATACCATTTGGTGGATGGGCCAGTGAGTGTACGTTTAAATAACCTTAAAGGGATGGAATCATCCATGATGTTGTTCGAAGAACACCATAGGTGAAATATAATGATACAGTTGGCAGGATCATCTCCTACTTTTCCTTCAAACTTGGGGATCTCTGAAGGGAGTTTGGTAGGCACTGCAGGCCATTTGGGGTTGTGCAATATGGGATCATTGGTGAGTTTAGTCAAGTCTAGTATGTTGAGGGAGGCTAAATATGGCATATGGGGTGGTGGCGTAGGATTAATTCCATTCATAATGTGAGAGTGTTCTGAGTACCTGACCCTTGGAGGGGACTAGGTGGGTTTGTACTTCCCCTTTGAGAGAAAGTTGCCCCCCTGCTTCCATGTAAAGGAGAGTGAGTGGAAGGTGGAACTTGGGAATTGGACCCAATTAAGGTGGAACCAAGAAAAGATAATCCCAAGACAGTGGCACTCACAAAAGTGTGAGAAGGTGGAGCTGATGAGTTGGCAAGACTACAAACTCCCCCTAGAATAGGAGGGATATTTAGCAAGCATATGGAATGACGGGGGTTCTGTGGATCCCCTATGATGTCTGACTAGCTGAGTGAATGTGTGCAAATGATGGTGAGACTAAAGCAAACAAGAGCTTTTGCTGCAAATTTGGAACTTTACACAATATATATCCAAATCAAATGTAAATAGAAGGGTATCATAGATAAAGTGTTTTGATAAAGAAGCATATATGTGGATAGGTGGATTTTTTCCATGTGGGGGAACAAAGAAAACAAATGCTCATGTCCTAAAAGATGTAACATCCTTCCTTTCAAAATAGCACTGGACTTTCCAATAGCACTCGACAGTGGGGTCTAAAGCCACCAAAAGAGAAACTAGTGAAGGATGAAGCAATCATTTATAATAAGGGGTAGAGGGGGCATATCCCAAAATAACTGGCGATATTTTCCAATAGCCACACAAAATCCGATCAAGGTGCAATTGCAACCCACAATTGCCACCTGGTTAGGTGTCCTAAAATTTGGTCACTATGTACCTCGGTCAAAGTGTGACATTTATATTTTCGGCCTAAGAAATGGGTCACGGGCTGGATCCCGTCCAAGAGGTGGGTGCCTCAAGGGGGTACACACAGAACAACCGGACCTTGGCGTTCAACCCTTCATGGGCATCTCCCTGCCTTATGGTGTTAGGAACACTTGACTTGGAGGATTTAAAGTTCCCTATTTAACAACTTCTATTGTTTTGAAAATGTGAGAACCAGATAATGGGGAGTTATTTGAATGCCTATCCCCGAAATCCTACCTAGATTAAAAGATTTCTTTTGGCACCTCTTGTGGAAGAAAACTTAGTGAGTTTTTAGAAAAAAATTAGATGTGGTTGTTTGAGAGATTGGGGGTGTGAGCCAATCTCGTTGAAATTAAGTGGGAGTGGATAGTTTCATCAAGAAAAGGGTG